>JASDQU010505713.1:4504-16684 GCA_032191745.1 Picea mariana | reverse complement strand
TTTCATCCAATACTTTCTTGATTATATTTACCAGGCTCTTGTTAGATGACTCGGCCAATCCGTTTCCCTGTGGGTAATATGTTGTGGAATGGCCAAGAACATTGTTACACTTTTGACATAAGCTTATCATAGCCATAGATTTAAAGGCCTGGGGATTTTCAGTAACTATCTTTCGGGGGCAACCGAATCTTGACAAAATATTGTCTTCTAAGAAATTGATTACCACCGAGTCTGTTGCCCTTTTGGTTGGAATGGCTTCCACCCACTTAGTAAAATAATATGTAGCTATTAAGATCCACTTGTGTTGAGCACTGGAATGGGGATTAATTTCGCCTATGAAGTCTAGACCCCATTGTTGAAATGGGGCTTCAGCTTTGACTGGAACTAGAGGCAGTGCCGGGAGCTTCTGTTTACCTATGAATAGTTGACAAGGGTTGCAGGCACGCACTTTGGCGTTGACGTCCGAAAAGAGTTTTGGCCAGTAGTACCCAGCCCTCAAGATCTTGTAAGTTATAACTCTCCATGCGTGATGCCCCCCATAGACTCCCTCATGAAATTCGTCTTAAACCCGTTGAGTTTCTGATTCAACTAAACAGACTAACAGGAAACCAAGTGGATGTTTCCAATATAGCTAACTCTTGGCGATACAATATTTAACTGCATGGAGTTTTAAAGTTCTGGCTTTAGATGGTGATAGTTCATTTGGGCATTTTAGGGTTATTAGATAAGACATTATGTCTCTATACCATCCTGACGATATGAACTTCTCTTCGATCTTGTTTGGGCCTATTTGCTCATCCAGCTCGTTTAGGTTTGTGTCTTCATCGCCTTCCTGTAGGCAATTGATATCTAGGGCTCTGAAATTTGACTCAGCTAAGTGTTTGGCCAGGCCTTTCCCTTTTATCAATTTGGTCGGTTTGACTTCCAGATCGAATTCTTGGATTTTAGCGAGCCATTGCCCTCTTTTTCCGTCGCTGTCTGGCTGTACCAATATATCTTTCACAGAACTGGTAGGCACGTACGCATTTATCTTTGAGTGTAGTACATAAGTTCTGAATGCCTTTAATGCTTTTACCATCGCGTACGCCTGTTTTTCTATTATGTCATACTTCAGTTCTGCGTCTCTAATGCTCTTATTAAAAAACACGATCGGTTGTTCGAATCCTTCTTCATTCTTTTGTAGGAGCACTGCGGCAATAGTGTGTTCAGAGGCAAATGAAAAAATAAGAAAATCTTTCAGATAGTCTGGGCTCGCTAACACAAGTGCCTCGCTATGACTTTCTTGATATGTGCAAACGATGCTCTAGCCTCGGTCATCTATATTACTTCGTTGTCCTTCTTCAACATACCTGTGATCAATTTCACAATCTTAGCGAAATTCGGGATAAACCTTCGTAAGAAATTTATTTTACCTAAGAAAGATTGAATTTCTTTTACATTTCTAGGAATATTTATAGTATCTATTGCTTCAATCCTCTTAGGATCAATCCTGATTCCATCCCTAAATACAATATGACCCAACAGCTTACCTTCCTGCATGGTGAAATGTGATTTCTTTGGGTTTAAAGATAAACCAAACCTGCGGCATTTCTCGAAAGTCTGTTTAAGATTTACCAAGTGTTCTTCGTCGGTTTTAGAGAAAACTGTCAAATCATCGAGGTAAATGACTACGAACTTATCCCTTTCTCCTACGAAAGTGATGTCCATAGCGCGTTGGAATGTGGCCCCTGCATTCATCAAACCAAAAGGCATTTTGTCATACATGAACGTACCCCATGGTGTGGTGAAAGCAGTTTTTTCTCTGTCTTGCTCATTCATGGCGATTTGATTATAACCAAAGAACCCGTCGATCATAGACATTTGGTTTGCTCCAACTACCTTTTCTAAAAAATGGTCCATTTTGGGCAGCGGATAGTTTTCCTTGAGAGACGACTTGTTTAAGTTTCAGAAATCCACACACAGTCTGATTTCCCCACTCTTTTTCCTGACCGGGACCAGGTTTGCTACCCAGTCTGAGTATCTCAGAGGTACGATTATTTTCGCGTCTAAAAGTTTCTTAACTTCTTTTTCGATCACGGGTAACAAAATGGGGTTGATCTGTCTAAGCTTTTGCCTAAACGGTTTAACTCCAGGTTTCAAAGGTATCTTGTGATCAATTACGGAAGTGTCATATGTTCTTAACTCATCATAAGACCAGGCGAAAACATCTTTATACTGTTTGAGTAGGTCTTTATACTTAACTTTCACTTCGGGAGGGAGGAACTTGGATATTTTTACCACCCTGGATTCTTTTTCAGTTCTTATGTCACAGTCCTCCACTTCTTCTGGTTGGGGCTGTAAAGTGGATTTTACAGGTACATCGTTCTGATCAAAAAGTCTTTCTAAAGGAATCAACCCTTTCGGAATCTAGTTGTTTTTAAGGACCAGCATACGATGATCCGCAATTTTTTCTCGAAAGGCTTTGGGGTCTTCCCCTTCTCGCATGATCCATATCGGGTCATTTTGATTTTCTTGGTCTGCGTGAGTCTCGGAGAATTCACCCACTGCTTCAAGAAACTTCTTAATTTGTTCATCATCCTCAAAGACCTACCAATGCTGGATATTGTCTAGTATGGATGGTCTGTGTCTAATTTCAATGTGATACTTCAATTTGAAAGTCATGGGGGGGGAGAAGGTTGAAGCTGCTTTAGCCAATGCATCAGCATGTAAATTCTCTACGCGAGGGATAAAGTGGACATTTATGGACAAGAAAAAGTTTTCCATGAGATCCCAGGCACAATTTCTATATGATCTTAATCTAGGATGCTTGGCTTGGTACTGTCGATTTATCTGTTTGACTATTAACTCTGCATCTCCATATACCTCTAAGTTATTTATTTTTAGATTTTTAGCAGCTTCTAATCCTAAAACCAACACTTTGTACTCACATACGTTGTTAGTATAATCAATATCCCACTGCAATCGGTAGGAAAAAGGAACAACGAATTTACCTTTGGGAGCCACTAAAAGTACTCCTGCACCCGCCCCTTCAGAAGATGAAGCACCATCAAAAAACATTTTCCAGACACCGGTGTTACACAGATCCTCTGTTGTGTAACTTGATTCTTCTCGCTCTATATCGTTTTCCTCTGGACAACCATCTAAACCATCATCAAAAGACAAGATACATTTTCCCAGATCTTGGTCCGTGATGTAAATAGGGAAATTGTTTGGGTTTTGAGGGTCGCTCATTGTATATGCTAATCTCGTTTCTTTGTACAATCGAGTAAACTGACCATCAAACATAGGAATTGTGGCGAACGTCATATCCAATTGAAGAGAACCCCCCAACTTGGCTCCCCGTGACCTAGACAACAGTAATCCATACTTAAGGGGAATATCTGCAATAACCACATCCATCAGGATACTCTTAACCGAGACCTGCGCCAGGGTAACTACCAGATCCTTTATCATCCCCATACACTTAACCCTTCTTGAGTCAAAAGAGTAAAGATCTCCATAAGGTCTGGTGATCTGAAGACCCAACTTGTCCATAATAATCTTAGGCATAACGTTGTGGGAGGATCTGGAGTCTAACATGCAATTATGTAGCAATTGATCATACACATTTAGAGTGATATAAAAGGGAGCAACGGTGTCTTTGGCCCCTTCAAAATGGGGACCAAAAGTGATGTTAGGTTTGTCATCTTCCAGGTTTAAAACATCAGACTGGCTTTCTAGCTCAGAGACACCCATCGCTTTGGTAATCTGCTTCCGATAAACGGGGTTTTTTGTTAATTCTACCAAAGGGATTGGTATCTTAATTTTATTTAACTCGTTTTCAAAACTGAAAGCTTTGCTCACCTTGTCTGTTTCTTTGGTTGAGACTTCTGAATCCTTCCTTTCCGACTTATTCGTCTGGACCGCTTTATTACTCATGGTCCTGGTTGAACACATAATTTTATTTACTGTTTCGGTTCCTTGTGCTTGGGTTTCAACTTTTTCCACTCCGGACTCTTGTGTGCTTACTACTTTAGTTTTGTCGTTGGGTAATAAGGTATCTTCCAGAGTAGGCTCGTAAGTTTGACCTCTTTGGAGGATTTTCTTGGGTTGAGCAGTTGAGATGGGTTTACTCTTAGATCTTAAGTTATACTGGGGTTGGATCTCAACCATTATCATCTCAGTTTCTTGTTGAGATTCACAGAGATCAGTGTGATCACCTTCTTCACCCTTATTCGACAGTTGTTGCGTGTTTAGAGATTTTTCATAGTCTTCTCAAGTCAGATATGGTTGAGTGCAGTCATCACCGAAGTTCGTGACATCATTATCCGAATCTCCGAAGTCTTGAAAATCGTTCGCTCCTATAAAATTTTCATTCTTTAAGGGAGCTTGTATTTTTTTATCTTCATTTTTTATTTGTCTTTGCTAGTTCGGGGGGTTGGGATTCCTCTTGAAATCCTTTTTGGGGAAAGAGTCAGCTTTGGCCTATTTGAGCTCCATTCTGGATATTTTATTAGACAGTTCTTTAATTACTCTGGCCATATCGTCTACACTATCATCTGCAGATCTATTAGACCCTGACGAACCTGCTTGTTCTCTAAAGCGTTTGGTCTCTCGGTTTCCCGTTTCTAATTTAGCTTTAAGCTTACCTGAAGCCATCATATTAGACTCTATTTCTACCGCATCGTCCTGCATTCGGTTTAGGGTGGCTCCCCTTCTTTCTCGTAAAAGGAGTGCAAAATCCGGCTCGAAAGCTGCGGCGAAAGTTACCTTGGCCGCGGGTTGAGACGGTTTAACCTCGGCTGGAATTTTATTATACAGTTTGTTGAATCTTTAAATTCCATGACTGTTTCTGAATTCTTTTTTCTTAAAGACCCAAATTCGGTTAAATAATATAGATGGTCTTTTCTCTCGCCCCATTGTCTGAGGAAAGCATCTTCCAAAGCATCATAAGACAAGATAGATGCTGCGGGTAGGCTCCGAAACCAAGTTCGGACCTGGCCTTCGAAGGTTTGGACAAGAAGTCTCGAATATACGTTCTCATGTTCGATACCTAGAATATCTGCGAATTGATCAAAGAAATTAATATGTTCGGCCGCAGTCAGATCCCCTTCCCCGGTGAATTTTGGTAATTTTTTTATGTAATTTTTGGGGAGATCGTGTAGATGGACGGGCAATACTAAGGGAGCATATCTGGCTGCAACTTTCGCAAACAATCTGGGAGGTGGGGAAGGACCTTGGCCCCCAGCGCCTCCTAGAGGGGCTCCTCCTCCTCCTCCTCCTATAAACCCTCCACCTCCTCCAGCGACTACCATCGTTATTTGTGGAAAGTTATAAAGGGGATTTCAAAAAATTAAAAGAGACTCTTTATTTTCTTCGCGAAGAGGAAAATCCAACAAGGAAAGATAAGGGACGCGAGGACTCGGTTCCTCGGATTTGCAAGAGACGAAATCAGGAGAACCGACGGGTGTGGAAACCGAATGTGTAACACTCTCTTCTGAATTTGGTGAGGTCGGGAAATTTAACTGAAGGAAAGATGGTATGTCAACTGCCAACAAACTTTCAAGAGGGCCCTTTCCTTTGTGTACTAAGGGGATTGTCAAATGAATCTCACTCCTTACCTTCGAGCAGCTTGGCGTTAAAACTTTAGTATCAAAGAGAGGACTGCGAGAAGTTGAGGGTTCATAAGAACTCTTAGTCTTCAGTTGTGGGGTTTTAAGTTTGTAAACTGCAGCGGTTGGCTTAAGAGAGCCTCTCGCCTTTAGAATCTTTTTGGGATCGGTAACGGGTGTAATTTGCTTACCGTCCGGGTTTTGTCTGGTATTCCTTCGACCGGATGCCAATTTATTATTTGTGGAGTCACCAAGTGAAAGATTAGGAAGCCTTAAAAGGTGTGTACTCTTTGTTCATTATCAAATGGTAACACTTTCAATGAAAAAAAAATGTCGTTTTCCCAGGGAAAAAGATTTTGTAACTTCGGTCCCCGGTAACTTAAGGCTTAGAAGTACAGTGTCTAGGCATCCGAAAGTGGGTAAAAGGTGGAGAAGGGAGAAACGTCAACCTTCGGCAAAGGAAACTAAGGAAGATTTCTACGTTGGCGTTGTCTAGCTTCCAACTATTCCTGGATAGTTATATCATGTTCAATCGCAGCCCATGAACGTTCGAGTTCAACCCGGGTAGTAGTTGTTTTAAGAATAGTGTCGAAAAGGTTTAAGACAATGTGCGTTTGATTCGATAATCCAGGTTCAATGTTAGGCTGTGTTGGTACAGGGACAGTCATGGAGGAACAGTAAAGTAACAAAAACTTCAGGGAGAAATTAAGTGTTGTCTCAATTTGGTCGTATAAAAGAGAATTTATGATTTCGAAAATAAAACGGGGTGCAAATCAAAGGCTCTTTCCCGTAACTGAGTTATATCTTAATAAAATATCTGAGGTGGGAGAAAAACATTTAGCTGTCTATGGTGTAAGGCTCCTATCGAGGGAGAATCTCACGTATAAATAGAAGAGGAAAAATGTAAGGAAATAACCTGATGTAGCATAAAATATATATAGAATTATGAAAGTGTTGACTGGTCTTACACCTGCTGATAGTTGGTACAAAGGAAAAACAGTAAACAATTACAGAAAACCAAAATTCATTCGCTATAGTAGTGGTCGTACTAAATTATAACGAAGCATTCATCAATTAAGAATATGAAATGAAATGAAATATGAGATACAAGAAAACAAACTCATAACACAGTCTTGATGGAATTGAGAATCTTCAGATTTGCTTTATATTAACTCTCAAAATATAAAACTCTATTACAATCGACACAAAAAGGTCCAGCCTTTTTCTTTTCTTTCTGTGGTATATTTATACAGTTTTACAAATAGGATAGAATCTCAATCGTCACAAAATTTCGGTTATGACAGGGAGGAGAGAAATCGCTCCATTTCTTCTTTTCTGTTTTTACTTGGTGCCAGACATTTGTCCTCGCGCGTGCTCGGTATAGGTGACACATCTTTCAACGAACTAAGATATCAGTCGCGACGGTTCTGCTTGACAGATGGCTTCAAAGAAGTAACATTCTCGGGCTAACTGCTGCAGCCTGTCTTCCATTTGTCCGTCTATGATGTTGATGGCGCATAATTGCACACTTGGTCTAATCATGCATTTGTCTATTTGGACTATGTCCACCATAGTCACTTGGGAAATCTCGGTCGAATCTCTTTCCACTTTATCCTTCGGATCAAGCGAGATTTTTTCCATATCCATTTTCATCAATGCCTCGACATTACCTCCGCTATCAATGCCTAGTAGATCGCCGTCCATAGAACTAAAAACATCTTCTAAGGAATTCGTTATCTTTTTAGCTTGTTGCTTGCCTTCGGCGATATTGTGCTCCCATTCCTTTAATAGAATGTTTCCTCTGGTTTGTTCCGAAATGGTGAACCTGGGAGTACTTCCTGAACCCCTATTGTTTGTGGCTATCACAACCTCTTGGAAGGCGACCCGAGCTGCTCCAACTTCCCTTTCTCTAGTAGATAAATTCTCTGAAACCTGGTTAACTAGCAAATAGTTGTCCCAGATCGCTTCTACCTTGGCGAGCAAATTTCGTTGTGCCGCAGAGACTCTGCTCTGAATCTGAATCGCCTGGGATTTTAACATCCCAATATTTATCATTCTGTTCTCGACGATCTCCACCCTAGCCTGTAGCTGTTGGATCAAATCCCTTTGCTGGCTCGCTTGCATCTGACCATCCCGAACCACCAGCTGTGCTTGCTCGAGCTTAGTTTTGAGCAGCTCTATCTCGTTTTTATCGGCCAACCTCGCCTGCTCTATTCCTACGCTCGCATGGTCTTTAGCAGTCTCTGTCGCTGTGGCCAGTCTTGCTTCAAGGGTCCTAATGAGGCGATTTTTTCGTTTAAGTTGGTTTTTCAAGAGCCCGACTGAAAATTGATCCGTCGAGGCATATGCTCCTAATGTCCCTGCTATTTCAGTCGTGAATTGTTCATTCTTCTTGTCTTTTCCATCAGTTATAACTTTATATTTCTTGGCAGTTGACTCTCCTTCCTGATAGAATTCCCTTTTTACTACTGTCTCTCTCTTCTTATCGAAGAAAAACTCATTCAGAGGGAGTTCTTCTACGCTTTTAGGCCTCAGATCTTCATTGAATATCCATCATGCATCAATATTTCCCTGCGTCGACTGCAAGGGGGTAACTGATGTGATAGGTTCTCCGATCTGCTTTGCTGATTTTCCCAGAGTAGTGACCGGACTCTGCTTCTTTGGCAGGTCGGGAGTCTTTATCTCTGTTTTCGAACTCTTAGTTTGCTCTCCCTCGTCCTGGTGTTTTTCTTGATCGGGAGTCACATCCTTAGAGCCTTCAATATCTCTCTGTTTCACCTTCGACATACTCAGACTTTCACCCTGCAACACTGAGGGAAGACAACTACATCGATGTTCCTAGAACTTCAAAACATCAAATCTTTTGTTGGGTGCTAAAGTTTGTATCCAAGCCAGAATCTCGGCATAGGACCTTGCGCCTCGAAAAATGTCATCCGAGGGTGAATTCTCGTGCTCAAATCTCTTGAGCCCGCAATTGGCCAAATGATTGCTTACGACCCTCTGCGGATCGTGCTTCTTGTATTCAATGGAGACCAAATTTAGGTCTTCCAGGGCTGCTGCCTCAGCTTTGGCATGCCCGAAATCTAATAAAGAATAAGAATTCAAATGAACAAGAAAAGGTGGCCATACCTTCTTCGAGTATCTCTTAAGCTCTTTGCGTATACCACCAATTATTGTTTGCCTAGTGACCTCACGACAAGCCAACTTGTCAAGAATGAACAATGGCAATGCATGCGGGGGGATCGAAGCCCCGAAAACTCGGAGGTATGAAAATTCTGCTTCTACATACCAGTCTGCTATGCTGCTCAGATTCGTTACTATGTTGTCTGAGATCCTGGGTGGTGGGTGACCAAAAATGGTGACATGCAAGGGCACCATCACCCAGTTAAAGATTTCATACACAAAATTTTCCACTTTGTTTTCACACAATTTTGCATGATAAACGTGTATGGGTTCGTCTTCTGCTGGAGTCCAACTCCAGCTCATTAAGGGAAATGGTGTCAAGAAATAGATTGCGTCCATAATGTATGCAAACATGAAGAATGAAGACGTCTTCCCGTTCTCTTTCTGCGTCCGATTTTCTGTGACCCGACTGGTCAAGCTATCGGAAAGCATCTTTGCCCAGTCGAAGGAACTACCTTCGGTGACCTGAAACATTAGAGGCACCCACGAAAGAAAAAAAATGTGAGGTGTCATCTCTCCCGTATAACCTGCATGTCATCATGGCTACATATTTGTACTGCGGTTCTAAAGAAGCGATTGAATATATGTCGTGGCTATCAGCTCTGAACTTCACGGTGTTCGACACCCAATCCTTTATTAAACTGGACATGGTTTTATCATACTATACGCATTCCTTCTCTTTGAACTCGTCCAAGAATTCAGCGCCATATGTGTAGTCGGACGTCGTGGGCACCTTATACATGGCTTGCAGATGTTCCAGCCTGAAAGTCCCGATGGTGACTTTCTGCTCATTCATGATGGTTCTGGTCGGTATGTCTACATGGTCTAATGCCCATCGGACCATGTCGTAATATGGAAGCAATCGTGGCCTAGCTGCTACTTTGTGCATTCTGGATTTGATGACTATTTTGTACTTGGTGGTTATATCATCTTTTTCATTGTCGCTGGAGTCGTCGGAATAATCCACCAACTCTGCCTGTAGAACATCTGAAACGAATGACCAATTTGGGACAGAGTCGATACTTCAAGGTGAAGTATCAGCGACATTGTCTGAGCCTTTTCCCGAAACCTCAACATTTGTTTTTGATGCTTTTCGCAGAGCCATGGCTGGAGATTGCGTTTTGGCTCTTCTGCGATAAAAATATGTATACATACAGAAGTCAGCTGCTCAGAGATAATGTGCTCTACGTAATATGAAATGAATTTGTTATAATGAACCACAGCTCTTATATATATTTGAAAACTCGATACCTTTCAGAACAAGTCTGTCAAATCATATTTAGAAATAAATTTTGTCGTAAAAATCCGATCTTATATTCATCGATTTACCCTATTTCCTCATTAATGCCATAAAATTTTGGCGGTTTAAAACGTCAGTTGGCGTATGGAAAGAAAAAGGTTACCTCGTAAATCGCGCAAGCATCGAAACACAGGATATGTATTGATTTAGCTTAATTAATCTGGTTTTACCAACGTTAATCAATATTTCGGTATTCGTTATATCGGGGATTTTACTTTAACACTTTGAATCTCTAACACCCGAGACTGCGATGATCGAGTTTGGTTAACAAAAAGGTAATCGTATTTTGGGGCTCGATTAATTTCATAATTATTATATTTGCCATATCGCGACTCGGAGCTTCGAAAATAAGTTTCCGGGAGGTTTGCATGCCGAGCTACGAAACCGCGAGATCGCGATAACATGATTTAATTAAAAGGGAAAATAATCTTGGATTAAGTGATTAATTAATTACGTTTATATCCATATCGTGATCTCGCAAGTCGGGATTTAGACGGTGTAACTTTTGAAAAAGAAAACGTCGAGTGGCGAATTGCCGATAGAACTTTTACCATGGTTTAGCTTTTACTTTTGACCGTGACATGGGTTACTAAGATAAGGACTTTGTGTTCTCAGCTATCAGGGTTACGACAATAAATTTTTGGGTTTGGCGAACGCCGAGGTGCGAAACCCCGACGACGTTTAATCATGGGTTAGGGAAAACTTTACCCTTGTTACTGTCCTGAGTGAAAAATTAAAATGATTTTGCTGTTTCGTAGCTCGGGGCGTGTGACTTATATGACTTATAGTATCCGACCTACGAGATCCCAAGGTAGAACAAAAGAGGAAACGTTTTAACGAAAGGTAGGACTCGCCTCGAGAGTATAATAATCATCGTTGCTCGTGTGATAAAGCTTCAGAGATCTCGATACCTCAGAGGGAAAATATGAAAACCATCTTTAGATTTCAAGCATTAAGAATGAAATTTGTGACGGGCTAGAAAAACAAAGGCAGCTCCAACACCAAGTATGTACCAATCATGTATCAACTACTCATCCACTATGACTCATCAATATGTACCAACATCATCAACTATACACCTCATGTATGTGCGCCAACTCATCAACTACTTGTCTCAACCATGTACTCAATAAGTGCCTCAACCAAAACCCCTCATCAATTTCATCATCCAAATTTGATTTGTAGCTCTGTAATAGACCTGGTGTATATGATCACATTCCTGCAAACCTTCCTTAACTTTAAAAACAAGAGTCTAACATTTTCATCAAACTTTTCTTTAGTCTCACATGCCTAGTTTTGGATTAGTCAACAACCCTAACTTGAAGTAATCATAACTTTGAACCTATAATGTATAAAGATATGAAACTGATACACAATGTTCTTCAGTATGTTTTATGCAATTCCTCCAAGTGGCACTACTTGGAACCTCTCTGAAAAGGATTTATAGCAAAAATGGAATACCTTGCTGAATTTTGGGTTATTCTAGAGAGCGACCTTGTAGAGCGTGCCCCACACAAAATATTTGATGAAATGATCTGAAATTGTTACACAGAATACTACAGACTGTTCCCTAACTAACACAATTGGTTTCACTAAATTTGGATCTGTTATGAAGAAGTTATGACGTTTTTACCCGAAACACCTGATTTTGACTAGTTTCAGGACTGGCCACAAACCCTATTTTCCATAGAGTGTAACTCCCAAAATACAACGAGCCACAAGTTGAATTTTTAACCACAGATACTTGGATATGTTTTCTCACTTACATATCAATTTCAGGATCTGAATCATTATAGAAAAAAAAGTTATAGCGAAAATGGTCAGAGGACCTGAAAATAACATACCTTAGAAAGCACAATCAAAAGAATTTATACTTCCTTGCATTTCGGCCTTCTTTTCTTCACTTTCCTCAGAATTTCGGCTTAGATATCATTTGTATACCTCAGACACCTATAAATATTCAATATGCTCAAGTGTGTTTCAAATGAAAGAGCCTTGCCTCTTATTTATACTCTCCAAGTAGCTTCCTTAAAAACATCTTCTAGGTCACTTGGCTCCACTTTCTTTATTTTAGGGTTGGGTCCACTTCTAATTTCTCCATTAAAA
>JASDQU010505712.1:56368-85322 GCA_032191745.1 Picea mariana | reverse complement strand
TTGTAACATAATGAATGATAAAACCACAAGTTAATTTCCACTATATAAATATTTTATAGCATTCTATAAATAATATTAAAGTTGAAAAAAAGATTATTGACATTAACGCATAAACACATGTTTGTTGAAATAAATTATAACATTATAAATGATACAACATCAAGCAGCTTTTTATTATAATGATAACTTGCAACATTACATAAATAACATTAACATTAACCAACTTTTAAAAGAAGAAAAAGTCTAATTAAAGGCTTAACATCTCAAACCAACCTTCATTATAAAGATAACATGTCACATCACATAGATTACATTACAGATAATATGTAACATCACATGGATTATGAGGAGAAGCAACATGTAACATCACATAGATTACTAGGAGAAGCAAACAAGTATGCCCATACAAAGAGGGGAAAATAAAAATTGAAAATAACCCAACAAAATATGAATAGCTAAGCATGTATTAGAATTTGAAAAGAAGAATATTGAAATATGCGACTTATTATGTTTTCCTGGCCCAATACATAATTGAAATATGTTGGTTGCAGAAAGGATCACAAGAACAAATAGTTTGGTTAGGATAAGCGTGTTGTTTTCCTGAATGGCCTGCTATCCCTGGAAGACATTGAAACCCATCTCTATAATTTTGTGTTCATCTTTTCATAAAAAGATTTGTATCTTTGCTACACTCCAATTGATTCATTTTCGATATAGCGTGTACAGTAGTCAAGCTGGGTATCTCAGATAAAGATACGTTGATGGCTCGCAAATATGACGATAAACTGAAACATCTGAAAACCGCAGTCCTCATGATCGTTGCTTCACTAACAATTAAACATCACATAAATAAAAAATTACAAAGATGAGTGTTAGTTATAGGTTTAGCGTAAGATCTTCTGAAAAAACCCAACCACTTTTTAATATCATATTCACTTGAAAATTGCTGAACATATATCTAACAATACCATCGAATGTGTTATCGCAATAACGTAGAAGATGGTTAGTACCAGTGTTGTTTTGTCCAGGAAAGTATGTTTATGAAATTGTTTCTTGTAGATCTATGAAAGTTTTTTGTAGGTCTATAAATGTATATGGTGTAAGAAGGATTGATAATAATATAAAGAAGAAAAAACTGTGTTTTAATTAATTAGAAAGATTTAGTGATTTTGAGAAGAGATTGTTTGTTTTGTACTAGTATATTTTCTATTTAATTTTATTGGAAATTGATGAAAAATTGTTGGATCTGCATATTTGAGTTGTTAATTCTGTATATTCAGATTGCTCCAAATTTTTTTCAAAAGGTTGAATGTATTTCTGCATCCAAAAATACAATTTAACTAAAGAAAAAATTATGATTTCTTGAAAATTTATGTCACCAAACTTTAACTAAAAAAATCAAAACTTAGAACAATTAAACAATACTTTAAAATTAAAATTTCTATAATCTATAAGTTTTAAAATTAAATTTATCATTTCTAAAATCATTTTATAATCTACCATTTTAAAATCAAATATAAAATGGATGTAATTCAAAATGGTTTAAAATTATGATTCCATATTTATATTATAAATATAAATGGTTAAAGTTAGGTAAAACTATGTTTCATATTATTGCTTTTACTTTGACCATCATTTATTAGAGGTTAAAAAGAGTTTGGGATTATAATTTACCCTTTTAAAATTAAATCTATTACTTCTTAAAATGATTGAAAATGGATGTAATTCAAAATGGTTTTAAATCACGTGATTCCATATTTATATTATAAATACAAATTGTTAAAGTTGGTAAAAATATGTTTTATATTATTGCTTTTACTTTGACCATAGTTATTAGAGGTTGGAATAAAAAATAGGAGGCTTATCGTAGTTATTAGAGTTATTAGAGGTTGGGATAAAAAATAGGAGGCTTGTTTAACTAGCGAAGATAAGAAAAAACATTCAAATTATTATTAGTATTACCAAATTAAATAGTATATTTTTATAATAAATTATTAGTATCCACTAAATTAAATATATATAAAAAAATCGAAAAAACAATAAAATTATTAATAAAAGGAAGTTGAAAGTTTGTAGATTTTATAAATTTCAAATTTGTTGATCATTCTCTAATATTATGGTCTTAATGCAAAAACTAATATTACAAAAATTAAGATCAATGGCCATGAACTTTAAAATGAAATTAATAATTTAACTACTTTTCAAGACCTCCCTTAAAATAATATGATTTTCTTTTTTTAATCAAGAAATTATTAAACTTATTTTTCTTAAAATACCATAAGCATCATCATCATGATCATCTATTTAACAAAATAGTATAGTATATCTTATGGTTCATGATATAATTGATATAGATAGTTTATTATATAGTTCATATGGTTAATCATATGATATAATTAACTAGATTATAATGTTAAGTTAGGATTTTTTATTTGTTTTCTTTTCATAATTGATATGCTTAACAAAGAATATTGTTGCAAAATTAGTTACATTATTGCAAATTTAGGTTCAAAGTGATTCTAAACTCACTACTTTAAAAAAATCTATTTTTTTAACAATTTAATTTATAATCCTATACATGTTATAATTTTTTAAAATAATTTCCATGTCATGCTTAAAGAGTTTGATAAAACTATGCAGTAAAAGTAATAACAACATAATCTAAAACATAAGAATAATAATGACACATTTATGCAATATACAAAATATTTATTATGGAAACATTTAATTGAGAAAAAAATCCTAATTAAGATTCTCACCCTTTCTCTATCTAATTGTATTAACTCAATTATTCTCGATACAGATATTTAGGTATTTTATAGCTTCAATCAACCCTAATCCCTGAACCCTATTTGAATGTGACTAAGTTTACAGATGAAATGGGCCACCAGGAAGTGCATCCACCTTCCTTAGTCAACCAATAGAAGATAATCAATATTTAGTCAGTAACTACTATTGTAATCTTCTCTCGCTAGTCCAGTTGAGCAAGGCGTTGCTAAATAATAATAACTATGTCAATTATGGTCTGTGTCATTTTTGTTCAGTCCGTATTTTTGTAATAAGGCCTTCGCTATTATAGTTGAGCAAGGTTATTCCTAAATAAGTGTGTGAGTTAGTTTTTGTCAGTCTGTTGTTGTGAAAAACAACCCTCGCCATTCTAAGTGAACAGGGCATTGCAGAAATAAAGCAACAACTACTATTGTAACTGCAAATAATGCAGAGTAATGAAGTCACCCTGCATCTTATTAAAGGACATATTTCTCTCTTGTAATAGTTGATGATGTTTTTCTGATCAATCTTTCTTCTTCTATTTTCTAACTTGTGTTTTTGTGTGTGTATGTTTTTGCTGTACATTTTTGCAGTGCACCAAGTGAAATGGTGCACCCTCTCTAGATCTAGATTGTGGATCAATTGGTATTAGAGTGTTTGCCTTGAGGAAGATTTTGCACACATTCAAGAAGAATAATATGGAGAAATCGTCTGCAATCATCAGGAAAAATAATTACCATTCAATCTCAGAACTCCACGCTCTTTCCAGAGCTTTAAATTCTCCCTCCTAAGGGTACTTCAACATCTTAGTGATTGGGACGTCCTTTGCGACCTCCTCGGGTTTTTTAGCATCTCAGTGATTGATACATCCTTTGCACACTCCTCAATGCTCCTAGACTTCCCTTCTCAGGGACCTTTATCAGTTCACATTCACAAGAGATTTCAAGTTGTTTCCTACAAAGTGGATCAAAAATCCCTTCTATGAATGAAAATCATGTCGTCGTGGAGAGAACCATCCACTGAGAAGTCTAATGTCACCATGTCTACTGTAGTTCAAGACTTGGCGTTGGCTCTTCATGCATTACTTCAGTTGTTGTAGCTGCAGACTCTAGCATGCAACTTGACACCGACTTCCAACTGTTGAAATTCAACAGGAAAATGAATGGAGAGATTGTCGATTCTTGGATTTGTAGTCTCTCCACATTCTTCAAAAATTATTCTGAAATGGAAGAAAAAACTAAACTACAAATCACCTCCCTGCAACTCGAATGAATCACTCAAGCTTGGTGGGACAATCAACTGGAAAAGTTAGAATTGGTCATTGAGCTCGGTATGTCCCCAACCCTGAAAAATGGACACATTAGTTCTTGGGATTCTTTCTGTCACACCTTGCACAAGAATTTCTTCCCCGGAGGCTATCTCCATAATCTTCTCTCCAAATGGTTGCAGCTCTGAAAACTATCCACACAGTCCATCCAAAGCTACATAGACTTCTTCTGCAAATTTTGCATACAACTACATATCAACGATCCCAAAGTGGTATTACTAATAAGATTTAATATGGTTTATTACTACATCTCCGACGTGAAGTTGATCTCCTTGAAATCTCCTCCCTAGACAAGGCCTTCTTATAGGCCTTAGTCGTGGAATGTAAGGTCGTTCCTCAAATCCACTCTCTACAAAGATGACCCCCATATACCAATCTAAGCACTTCACATCCCCAATCTTACACTCCTTCTCCTACTACACCCAAAATCGCACCATGGTGCACTTTTCACAAGGCCAATTCACACAACTCTGTCAACTATCATGGCCTTAAAAGTTTACGTACCAATAAAACATTGGCTGTAGAGGTCACTCCCATTGAAATCCCCGAATATCCAAAAATTATATCTCTTGACAACCCCACTAAAGTCGACCCATCCCTCATCCTCATGACTAGTCTCGAACTTGGTCACACTAATGTTCCCCTATTTACTCATAACTATCTAATTAAACATGAACTCACCACTCTCATTTTGAACAATGAAAGACAAAAGAATCCCATATGTAACAACCCCCGTCGTTACGACTACATGCGATGCAAAGCGAGTGCAATTTTTTTTTTAAAGTAGGAAAGTAACAACGACAACAATTAATCAACACAACTTGATGACGAACACAATTTACGCAATTCAGGCAACATAAAACAATGAACAATAGGCCCAAATTAGAAAGCAGAAGACTCTGTCCAGGTTATCATTCGCATCTATCAATTAGTCGTGCAATGGTCCCCTCATCAGGAATCATGGTGATAGGCGTGAAAGTAACCATGGCGCAATATAACATATCTAGACCGTTAACCCAAGCAAAATCCCATGCGCTAGGAGACCGAATTATCTGTCAATAAATACACGAAGACTACACCCAAGCACACAATCAACAAGTCAACAAGGCACAAGGTGACATCATTTGAATTTAAATTGTGCAACTAACCGAAAGATTTCATGTTTTCCTACAAGGAAATCATATGTGCTGTAACAACTATCACCAACCACCATTTACAATTCAACTTAAGGCACAAGGCGCATGGTAACCATTTAATTGTTTAACTATTAATCAATTTAGTTAATAAAACTATTAAACCCTCAACCATTAATCTTGCGCAAGCCATTAAACTATTACACAAATAAACCATAAACCATTATTTGTTAAACCATTATAACTAAGTGCAAATGAGTAAAATATTACCATTGCAATTAATCAATCGATTACCATTTCAATTAATCAATTAATCTATTACCATTGCAATTAAGCAATTAATCTATTACCATTGAAATTAATCAATTAATCCATTACCATTGCAAAAAATAATCTATTACCATTGCAACTATTAATCTATTATGAATGCAACAATTAATCCATTGTGGCAAAAGTTAAAAACCGATATATAAGACTCGTAAATAAACAATTTCTATATAAAAACGATTAATCTATTGTTGCAAAAGTCAAGGATGATATATAAAAACAATTAATTTATTGTTGCAAAAGTTAAAAGATTGATAAATAAAAACTTGAATGGGTTTATGATTGCTTTAATCATCGTTGTCAACACAACACCCATTTACGCAATAATAAATCCATTATAGTTGAATCCAACTGGGAAAAATAAAAACAATTGATACAAAAAGGAACACAAAACCAAATAAAGAAGGAATACCATCTACTGTAATAAAATGTTACATGACGTTACGATGTAGACATAGTCTAGGATTACAAATGTTCATCGTTGAGTTTTGGGTAATAAGAAGGGTTTGTTTTTCTTGTGCATATCGTACTGTAAAAAAAAAACAATGTTGGTAAAGCTTGCCAAGGATTTTTATCTTTCATACTAGAATCAATTCGAATAGTTGCATGCCATAATTTTAGAATCATGAGGATTGACAGTCATTAAGTTCCTTCTAAATTATATCCTTAAGAGATCTCAGGTAAGTGACACAGTCAATATTTGTTTTAAAAAAATTGAACACTAGCCTAACCTTAAACAAGTCGTTCGAAAATTATGAAATATGAAAAATCTATTACAATAGAAATGTCATCTAAAGAGGCTCTAAAAACACAAATCAATTATAATCAGTGCAACAAAATCAAGGAAGGATCCACATTCATGAACTTTCACAACTTCTAGGCTTGGCAGCGATGAGACCATCATGATATGCTTTATATATCTGAGGGTTGGTTCTACAAAATCTTGGAAGGACTTAAGGCCTCTTCTTCTTAAGGAGAAACAAAAACGTCAGAGAAGAAAGGTGAAAGTGGTTGGAATTCTATAAGATTGAGGTTGTAACAATAAAAAAAATTCAGAACCTAAACCAGTCATTCTCAAATCTCGTCCATTATCAGGGTGATTAGCAACTTATAATCCATGTTTAAATTACAGAGATTTTGTTAAGTTATTGAGAAAAAATTTAGATTTTATTCTTAATAAAAAATTTAAGGTAAATCATAATTGCTGAGAAATAAGGAGGAAATTGCATTGTACAAGCAATGGATTTGCTGGACAAATTAAAAATGAAGTTGCAGAGAGAAAAAACAACATTAATCGCCGATAAATAAAGCATTTGGTGAACTAGAGAGACATCCCCAAATCGTTGTGTGGAAGCACATGTTTGCAGATAATCAATCACAATAATCACAGAAGCTAAGGAGGGAATAAACGCCCCTGAGATAATTCCTTCCTGGGCAGAGAAATGATCCTATAGTTATTATCCATGCATAGGAAAGCAGGGCATTTGAATCTAAATCTTTAACACTGGAGTAAAAGATAGTTGATTCGGCTCGTGGCTGACTTCTCATGAACAGACTAATAAATTAAAGGAAAAAGGAACAAAAGATAAAACAATTATTTTTATTTGTATTAAATCATATAAAAAAAATGCAGAGAAGTCATTTGCATTTAGAGTTTGGGTTCTCCATGGGAAATCAAATCAAAATACAGTGAGCATAAGGATGGGATAACTTTGATTTCTCTGATCATAAAACACTGGGCTCATCAAGAAAAAATCGTTGAAAGATAAAAAGAAAATCTCTGGATAGTGTTACGATGAACACAAAATAAACTTTAATACAATAGAAGTACCTTGATTGAAGGTGCAGTAGCATAATTTAAATACCCTTCAACCAAATTCACAAGCGTAAATTGCTAGGACAAAAAATTAACTAAATTTTTAACATAGTGACGCATGCTTGCTTTGACGTTAGAGAAATGAAAATATAGGGAATTTAACTACAATTCAATATGAATATACACATGTGTACCGTATCCAAATGATAATGATCTGAATTCGTTGTCTCATGCGCGCTTCATCCAGCTCTCGCTTGCCAACCGATGTGACCTCACTGATACCTCCCAGCCAACACTAGGGGTACTCTTCTTCCCTCTGAGCCCCATGAGCCGCAAATGGGCCACACACACAATACCAGAGAATGGTAACACCCAGCTCACCTCGCAAGGTCGAGCTATCACTCGTTACCCAAGGTGGGTAGCCCAACTCCCATAAGAGAAAGTTCATTCAAGATGAAATTTCAGCAGCGTAACATTACGCAAGCCAAATGTGATGATACTCCTCCTCCACCATGCCTTTTATAGAGTTTCTTAGTCATTAGTTTCTCAAACCCTCATTAAATTCCTTTTTCATTTATTAAATTAGGAAAAAACTCCCCTATACACATGTCTCCCGAACCCCTAGTTGAACCAAAAAATTAATTTATTACTTTATTAAATATTCCTATTTCCCTCACCCACTTAAAAGTGTTCCTAAAAATTCTCCTCGGTGTCCCAAAATTCCCTTACAATTCTTAAATGACTTATGCCTTACTTTATTCCTAGTTGAGTTCATAAATAGAAAGTGCCAAATACTAGATTCCTTACTAAGTTGGACATTCCCCTTTTTCTTTAAGTTTCCTTTTCTTTTAAGTTTCCTCCTTTTCCCTTTTTAACTAAAAATCAATTTAGAAAGTGTAGATAAAAACAACCATTTACCCTTTTAATAAATTTAATCCTCCATTATAATTTTTACTTAATAATTAAAGTTTGAATTTCTTACCCCCCTTCTTGTTACATGTTTATTTAGTTATTCTTTATCCACATGTTGTACTTAGACCTAGGTTTTAATTTCACTAGGTTGGGAGAAAATTTTTAAGGGAACGTTTAGTTATTAAACTTTACTCATACCATCATCTATTTTGAAGCCGACCAGGTCCTAAGGAGGCATAGTTTTCTAGGAACTAGGTTTATTAAATTAGCATAGTTAAAATCACGATGTGCCCTTCAGGACGCACTATTTGCTCCAAGGGTGTCACTCGCCTCTTTCTGTTTTCTTTGCATGATGTGCCCTTCAAGACCCACTACGTGCTCCAAGGGTTCCACTCACCTCTTGACTAAATTTGGTAGACATCAAACCCTTGGAGTCAATACTTCGTTAAGTGATCTTGTGGGAGACTAAGGGTCTCTAAGGAATAAGGACCCTTCCTTATTGTGTGCCCCTTAGAATTATTGTGAGTGACTTTCACAGTCCTCCCTCATGGAATTGTGGGTCTTCTCGAACTAGGTAATCATTAACCTACAGTTCAATCCACAGTGGGAATGCTAGTAGGACGTGGCAAGGCTGTTGCCACACCTCTCCCTCAATGTCTCTAATTGTCGTGTGTAACCCCTTGACTGCAAGTGTGAGTATGGTCGGCAAGCTATCGTCAGCCTGTATCCATCAACAAATCATGTCAACAATAACAATAAACATCATAATATCTATCCATATGTACATATGTCACATCAATAACATTCAAACCCTAAAAATCCACTCCCTAAATCGATCTAGAGTCCAAGGGGTTTCATAGATATCTCAGCATCCTCAATGTCCAGAGTCCTTCACACTCAGGTGAACCCAATTAGAAGCTCTTGTATATGTAAATACAAAAAAATAACATATCATCAAATTCAAAATATCTCATAATCATAATCAAAGCATCCAATAGTATAATGACCCAGATCACTTTCACGCAAGTGTGTTCAAAGAATAAGTCTACTCACTGCGCGCAAGAGCAGGATGTTACATACACCCCCTCTTGTTTTAAACTATGTCTGGAAGTTTCACCATATGTAAGTGTCGAAATCAAGTGTATCATAGGTATAGCTATCAAACAAAAATGGAAATTACTAATGCATATCATATGCGTCCTCCCAGGTCACCGAATGTGGACTATAGTTGTCCCACTGGACCTTGACCTGATCTAATGTTCGATGCCGTAGTTGTCGAATGAAATGGTATATGATGCAGATTGGCTCCGCTGTGAGTGCACCCTCATATGATACCTGCAAGGAACTTATGTCAATAACATGTGTAGGATCACTAACATAATGTCTCGAAATAGATACATGAAAAACATAGTGCATGTGCCTCAAAGAATCAGGCAAGGCCATTCGATATGACATGGGACCCTTCTTTTCCACAATATCGAAAGGTCGCATGAAACTAGGACAGATTTTAGCACCCTTTCCAAACTTGATTGAACTCTTATGCAGTTTCACCCGCAAGAAAACTTGATCACCAACTTCATAATTATGATCGACATGATGCACATTGACATAACTCTTTTGTCGATCCTGTGCTTCCTTGATCCTTTGTATTATTGTTTTCATTTGATCTTCTATTTCTTGGATTGCTTCTAGACCCACTAGGACCCTATCCTCAAGCCGATCCCAACTCAAAGGCGTTAGACACTGTCGTCTATAAAGAAACTTGAAGGGAGACATCTTAATGGTTCTTTGATAAATGTTTTTGTATGCAAACTCTACCAATGGAAATAACTCTTCCCAATGATTTTGTTGGTCCATAATGTACATACGCAGCCAATCCTCTAAGATTTGGTTTGTTGTTTCCATTTGCATGTATGTCTTTGGGTGATATGCGGTACTAAAGTTAAGTTTGGTTCCCAATGCCTCTTGGAAAATAGTCCAAAATCGTCATGTAATCACCGATCCTCTTAGGAACGCCATGCAACCTCACAATCTCACTGATGAAAAATCTAGCTATGTCTAGTGCCTGATACGTCATACGCACAGAAATAAAATGAGAACTACAAAAATCGTGTCATCTCTCCTCACCATCAGTGCAAATCCAACAATGAAATCCATCAAAATGACCTCCCATTTCAATTCTGGAATAGCGTGTGGTTGTATTAATCTTGTGGGATGTCTATGTTCAGCCTTCACCTGCTAACATTCTAGACATCTTTCCACGTAGTTGACTATGTATGGCTTCATTCCTTTCCATAGGATGAGCCATGTACACTTCTCTATGAGCCTCGTTTAGGATCAAAATCCTCAACTCGTCGTTGGGTGGTACGTAAATTTGATTTTTAAATATCATTAATCTATCGTTATCCATGGTAAATCCCTCAAATTTTGGTACCATCATTGTGTTTTGTGCGATAAAATACTTGACCTCTTTGTACCAGTCATCATCGCATTGTAAGGTTAGAATATTTTCATGTAGATTCGTCTGAAGAGGCATCACCAAAAATATGTGAGGTCTTTGACTCAATGCATTAGCCACTCTGGTCATTGTTCCTTTTATGTAAGTAATCTTGAAATCATACTCGCTAAGCAATTTTGACCAATGTCGTTGTCACGCGTTCAAGTCGCTTTGCATAAAGATGTGTTGTAGACCATAGTGGTATATTTTTAGTTCAAATTTTCATCCAATAAGGTAGTGACTCCAAACTGTCAAGGCATAAACAATGGCTAACAACTCCAAATCGTGTGTTGCATAGTTCTTCTCATTCCTTCTCAACTTTCTCGAGATGTAAAAGATCACTCGACCATTCTGCATCAAGACTCGGCCTAAGCCTTCCTTGGATGAATTAGTGCATACCAAGAAGTCCGCATCCATGCAAGGGACCTTCATTATTGGTGTCGTTGTCAACATCTCCTTGAGCCTCCAAAATGCCTCCACACATTTCTTGGTTCAAACAAACTTCTTTCTCTTCTTTTGCAATTCTGTAATCGGATTTGCTATCTTTGAAAAACCCTCAACAAACCGTCGATAGTATCCCTCTAAACCCATGAAGCTACACACTTCAGGGACATTCGTCAGCACTAGCCATTCCATAATAGCCTCGACCTTTGTTGGATCCACAACGATACCTTCATCGGAGATGACATGCCCTAAGTAGTGAATCTTCAATTGATCAAACGATCATTTCGACAGCTTCCCAAACAATTTGTTCTCTCGTAGACACTGTAGCACCAAGTGCAAGTGCTCGTCATGTTCCTCCATTGTCTGAGAGTAAATCAAAATATCGTCAATGAATACTTGGAATAACCTGTCCAAGTACTCATGGAACAACTCGTTCATCAAACTCATAAATACACCTGGGGCATTTGTCAGCGAAAACGGTAAAACAATAAAATTGTAATGTCTGAACCTCGTCTTAAAGGCGGTCTTAGGGATGTCATCCTCATTGATCTATAAATGGTGATACCCAGATCTCAATTCTATCTTTGAAAACACCATCGCACCCTTCATCTGATCAAACAGATCATCAATCCTTCGAAATAGATATTGATTCTTGATCATTGCCTTGTTCAATTGACGATAGTAAATGCAGAGTCTCCATGAGACATCCTTATTCCATATGAAGATAACAGGCGCACCCCATGGTGGAACGCTTGGATGTATAACTCCTAGGTCCATCAAATCCTTCAGTTGCATTTTCAACTCCTGTAACTCTAGGGTCGACATCTGATAAGGGGTTCTTGCTATCAGTTCAGTTCTAGGTTTTAGGTCGATGGTAAATTCTAACTCCCCCTCTGGCGACATCCCATGTAACTCCTCAAGGAATATTTTCACAAAATTTCTCACCACTGGAAGGTGTTCTAGACCTTATGCTACTCCCTTCTCTTTTAATGCAAGGATCGCATAAAGCCTACATTCCTTGCGCATGATCTTCCATAGCTGCAATGAAGAGATGAAACTCAGGGAGACTCCCTGGTTTCAACCTACAATGATGCATCTCTATCCCTTGTCATCGACCAAGCTCAATTGTTTCGTCTTACAGTCGATTATCGCATCATGCAACCGGTCCATATCGATCACGACATCATAAGACCCTAAGGTTGTGACATACAGGTTGGCCCTAGTGAAAAACTCTCCTAGGTTAAGGATAGAGCTCGTAACCTTCCCACAAACCTTCTGTTTGGCTCTCAAATCCATTTCTACAAAGATAAACTCATCCTGTTCAATTGCCTTTACCTTAATTATTTTTAGCGCTGCCCCATAAATGAAACTCTCTGTAGCACCTGGATCTATCAAAATACTAAGGGTTTGGTCAGCGACGGTACTTGACATCTTGAGCACATTCGACTGGTGATCTTCCTGGCACTTATTCACCACTGCATGAATCCAATGGGCCTTTCCCAAATCTCCCACGGTAGTGGGTCTGGATGATCTAGATGCTCTGGTCCTCTCCACTAGGCAGTCACGCTGGTAATGTGGCTCTCCACATGCCCAATGCCCTTTCTTTGGTTCAATACTCCTGGTACCCAAAGTAGAAGCTAATGGCCCACCGGCATGGAAGCATGGTCTATTCTGTTGAATAGGCCTAAACTGTTGTTTTTGCGATCGACATTGTTGCTGGTGTTGTGGTCCTCAGTAAGGAGTCCGTTGTTGAGGTGTTGGTCGCTGAGGTGTAGTGAAAGTGGATCCTCTCTGGAAGCCATGATATCCTGGTGAATGTCTACTTGGTGTTTGAAGCTGTTGTGCACCAGATGATGCTTGTCCCGTAGGTCTCACTGGAGTCCTGCTCTAACCCTCGCTGATAAGCTCCTCCTTTGCTATGAGGTCCTTCTGGACAACATCATGCAAGGTTTGAGGCATCAGAATCCTAACCTTTGCACGAATGATGACATTAAGGCCAAAAAAGAACCTATTGACCTTAAGTTTCTCAGTATTCAGGTGTGGAGCATACCAAACAAGCTCCATAAAATGGGCCTCATACCCGGGCACCGTACGACCACCATATCGCAAGGTGTTGAAATCGTTGAGTTGACACTCAATGAATTCCTCTGACAGATACCTCTCCCAAAACCATTCCTTGAACAGTTCCCATGACACGTCTTCGACGATCATGTTCAATTGTAGAACGAGCGTCTTCCACCATAAGAGAGTGCTCCCTTCCAGTTGAAATACTGCCATGCGAACCTTCATGTTGGAGGTATATTCATGAAGTGAAAAGCACATTGCCATATTCTTCAACAGGGCCTTGATGGATGCGTCGTCCGAGGCATGAAAGAACTTGGGAAATTTGACCTTCTAGATTTCGCGGTGAATGTTACCAGTACCAACCGGTGTGCGCGATGGACCCTCAAGAGGTGTCAGTGCGCTGGCCTCGTCTCTATCCAAACAATTGATCAGTGCCTTAGTCATCCTCTGAAAGGAACTCATCATCCCAACCACATCACCCATAACTACCTGTTCCTTCTCGACAACCTATTTGTCTCCCTAGGGGTTAGACCCCTCAAGCAGGGGTGCTACTAGGGGTGTGATGCCTCCTCCCCTAGTACCATGTCATATGCCTCCACGGCGTCCTCTAACAATTATTTCCTGCACGAACACAAATCAATTTAATTAGTGACATCATAATCAATTATCTAATTAACATAAGTCATAGTGATCCCAAGTCGTGGGTCGAACCCGCTCTGATACCATATTTAATGACGCCCATCATTACGACTACATGCGATGCAAAGAGAGTGATTTTTTGTTTTTGTTTTTAAAGAAGGAAACTAACAACACCAATAATTAATCAACAAAACTTTCCGACGAACACGACTTACACAATTCAAGCAATAGACAACAACGAACAATACACCCACATCGGGAAGCACAATATTCTATCCGAGTTATCATTGACATCTGTCAATCAGGTGCACAATGATACCCTCATCAGGAATCATGTCATCACATGGAAATAGGCATGACAGTAACCATGGCGCAATATAACATATCTAGACCTTTAACCCAAGAAAAATCCCATGCGCTAGGAGACCGAATTATATGTCAATAAATACATGAAGACTATACCCAAACACCCAGTCAACAAGTCAATAAGACACAAGGTGACATCATTCAAATTTAAATTGCGTAACTAACCGAAGGATTTCTTGTTTTCCTACAATGCAATCATATTTGGTGTCACAACTATGACCAACCACCATTTTCAATTCAACTTAAGGCACAAGGCGCATAGTAAACAATTAATTGTTAAACTATTAATCAAATTAGCTAATAAAACTATTAAACCCTCAACCATTAATCTTGTGCAAGCCATTAAACTATTACACAAATGAACCATAAACCATTAGTTGTTAAACCATTATAACTAAGTGCAAATGAGTAAACTATTACCATTGCAATTAATCAATTAATCGATTACTGTTGTAGCTATTAATCTATTACCAATGGAGCAATTAATCCATTGTGGCAAAATTTAAAAATTGATATGTAAGACTAGTAAATAAACAATTTCTATATAAAAAAAATTAATCTATTGTTGCAAAAGTAAGGTTGATATATAAAACAATTGATATATAAAAACACTTAATTTATTGTTGCAAAAGTTAAAAGACTAATAAATAAAAACTTGAATGGGTTAACAGTTGTTTTAATCACCATTGTCAACACAACGCCCGTTTACGTAGTAATAAATCCATTACAGTTGAATCCAACCGGGAAAAATAAAAACAATTGATACAAAGAAGCACACAAAACCAAATAAAGAAGGAATATCATCTACTATAATAGAATGTTACATCACGTTATGACATAGACATAGTCTAGGATTACAAATGTTCATCATAGAGTTTTGGGTAGTAAGAAGGGTTTTATTTCTTGTGTGTATCATACTGTAAAAAAAAAATGATGTTGGTAAAGTTCGCTAATGATTTTTCTCTTTTGCACTAGAATCAATATGAATAGTTTCATGCCATAGTTTGAGAATCACGAGGATTGACAGTGATTAAGTGCCTTCTAAATTCTATACTTAAGAGATCTCGGGTAAGTGACACACTCAATATTTGTTTTAAAAAAAATGAACGCCAGCCTAACCTTGAACAAGCCGTTCGAAAATTATGAAATATGAAAAATATATTATAGTAGAAACGTCATCTGAAAAGGCTCTAAAAACATAGATCAATTATAATCAGTGCAACAAAATCAAGGAAGGATCTGCATTAATGAACTTTCACAATTTCTAGGCTTGGCAGCAATGAGACCATCATGATATGCTTCAGATATCTGAGGGTTGGTTCTACAAAATCTTTGAAGGACTTAAGGCCTCTTTTGCTTAAGGAGAAGCAAAAATGTTAGAGAAGAAAGGTGAAAGTGGTTTGAATTCTATAAGATTGAGGTTGTAACAATAAAAAATAATCAGAACCTAAACCAGTCATTCTCAAATCTCGTCCATTATCAGGGCGATTAGAAACTTATAATCAATGTTTAAATTACAGAGATTTTTTTAGTTATTGAGAAAAATTTAAGATTTTATTCTTAATGAAAAATTTAAGGTAAATCATAATTGTTGAGCAATAAGGAGGAAATTTCTCTTTACAAGCAATGGATTCGCTGGAAAAATTAAAAATGAAATTGCAGAGCATAAAAATAACATTAATTGCAGATAAATAAAACATTTGGTGAATTGAAGAGACATCCCCAAATTGTTGTGTAGAAGCATGAGTATGCAGAGAATCAATCACAATAATCATAGAGGCTAAGGAGGGAATAAACCCCTCGAAGAGAATTCCTTGTTGGGCAGAGAAATGATCCTACAATTATTATCCATGCACAAGAAAGTAGGACATTTGAATCTAAATCTTTAACATAGTAGTGAAAGACAATCGATTTGGCTCTTGGTCAACTGATCAGGTACGGAATAATAACTTAAAGCATAAAGGAACATAAGATAAAAACACAATTTTTTATTTGTATTAAATCAAATAAAAAAAAATGCAGAGAAGTCATTTGCATTCAGAGTTTGATTTCTCCATGGGAAATCAAATCAAAATATAGTGAGCATAAGGCTGAGATAACTTTGAATTCTCTGATCATAAAATATTGGGCTCGTCAAGACAAATTTGCTAAAAGATAAAAACGAAATATCTGGATAATGTTACGTTGAACAAAACATAATCTTTAACACAATAGAAGTACCTTAACTGAAGGTGAGGTAACATAATTTAACTACCCTTCAACCAAATTTACAAGCATAAATTGCCAGGACAAAAAGTTAACTAAATTTTTAACATAATGATACACGCGTGCTTTGATATTAGAGAATTTCAGATACATGGAATTTAACTACCATTCAATACGAATATACACATGTGTACTGTAGCCAAATGATAATGCTCTGAATTCTTTGTCCTGTGCACACTCCTTCCAGCTTTCGCTTTCCAATCGATATGACCTCACCAGTACCTCTCAGCCAATGCTAGGTGTACTCTTCCTCCCTTCTGAGCCCCCCGAGCCGCAAATGGGCCACACACAAAATACCAAAGAATGCTAGCACCCATTTTTCCTCTTAATGTCGAGCTACCCCTCATTACTCGATATGGGTATCACAACTTCCATAAGAGAAAGTTTAGTCAAGATGAAATTTCAAGAGCGTAACATTACGTAATCCAGATGTGATGAGACTCCTCCTTTGCCATCCCTTTTATAGATTTTGTTAGTCATTAGTTTCCCAAGCCCTCATTAGATTCCTTTCTCATTTATTATTTAGTAAAACTCTCCCCCATACACATGTCACCCTATCCCCTCGTTGCACCAAAAAATCAATGTATTAACTAATTAAATATTCTTATTTCCCTCACCCACCTAAAGTGTTTCTAAAAACACTCCTCGATGTCCCAAAATTCCCTTACAGTTCTTAAATGACTTATGCCTTACTTAATTCCTATTTGAGTTCATAAATAGAAAGTCCCAAAGGCTGGATTCCTTACTAAGTTGGGCATTCCCCTTTTTTTTTAAGTTTCCCCTTTTCTTTAAGTTTCATTTTCTTTTAAGTTTCCCCCTTTTTCCTTTTTAACTAAAAATCAATTTAGCAAGTGTAGATAAAAACAATCATTTACCCTTTTAATAAATTTAATCCTCCATTATAATTTTTACTTTAATAATTAAAGTTTGAATTTCTTACCCCCCTTCTTGTTACATGTTTATTTAGTTTTTCTTTATCCATGTGTTCTACTTAAACCTAGGTTTTAATTTCACTAGGCTGGGTGAAAATTTTTAAGGAAAATTTTAGTTATTAAACTTTACTCATACCATCATCTATTTTAAGGTCAACTAGGTCCTAAGGAGCCATAGTTTTCTCGGCACTAGGTTTATTAACTTTTCATAGTTAAAATCATGACGTGCCCTTCAGGATGCACTACGTGCTCTAAGGGTTCCACACGCCTCTTTATGTTTTCTTTGCATGACGTGCCCTTCAAGATTCACTATGTGCTCCAAGGGTGCCACTCACCTCTTGACTGAATTTGGTAAACGTCAACCCCTAGAGTCAATACTTCTTCAGGTGATCTTGTGGGAGACTAAGGGCCTCTAAGGAATAAGGACCCTTCCTTACTGTGCACCCCTTTGAATCATCATGAGAGAATGTCAAAGTCTGCCCTCACGACATTGTGGGTCTTCTCAAACTAGGTAATCGTTAACCTACAGTTCGAGCCACGATGAGAGTGCTAATAGGTTGTGGCAGGGTTGTTGCCACACCTCTCCCTCAATGCCTCTGGTTGTCATGCGTGACCCATTTACTCCAAATGTGAGTCTGGTTGACAATCTATCATCAACCTGCATCCATCAATGAATCATGTCACCAATAACATTCAACATCATAATATATAATCATATGTACGTATGTCACATCAACAACGTTCAAACCCTAAAAATCCATTCCCTAACTCGATCCAGAGTCCAAGGGGTTTCATCGATGCCTTAGCATCCTCAACGTCCAGAGTCCTGCACACTCAGGAGAACCTAGTTAATAACACCTCTATATGTAAATACAACAAAATAACATATCATCAAATCCATAGTATCTCATAATCATAATCAAAACAACCAAATAGTATAATGACTCAGATCACTTGCACGCAAGTGTCCTCAAAGAATAAGTCTTCTCAGTGCATGCAAGAATGGGAAATTACATCGTCTCCCAAGACTTAGCACATAACTTTCAACTTCCCACTATCCCCCACTTAGATCCCTATCAACTTGGCTAGGCACAAAATGGAGGACTCCACAAAACTATCGTATGGTGATGCGCCGCCACATTTTCTATTCAACCCTTTCGAGATATGGTGGTTTGTGATGTATCACATTTATATTGTGTTGAACTACTACTCGTTCTACCCTACCAACAAGACATGCACATTGTGTAACTTGCAAAATCCCATTAGTACCAACTTCATCATAAAGGGATCACTTATGTGCTTACCTTAGCGGCTCACACTTCCCCTCCACCGCTTCCTAGGAAAGAAACAACTAACCAATTTATTCACAACAAAGATGTTTCTTTGTGTTTGGTATGCCCTCTTAAGCCCAAGGACCTCACTAATATGGAACCTCCCAAAGTATTACCCGTCCTCCTTGAATTTTCATATGTTTTTAATTATCCCACATGGCTTCCACCCTCTCGCAATATTACACACTCCATTGATCTCATTCCTAGTGCATTTCCCATCATATTGACTTTCTTCCAAAGAGGTTATGAAAATCAAATGACAAATTGGCCAACTCCTCAAATATGTCCATAAGAAACCCTCCTCCTCCCCTTGCGCCTCTCCAACTTTCATTATTCCAAAGAAGGAGACTGTCAAATGGCATCTCATTACCTATTACCGCGTCCTTAACAAAGGCACCATTAAAAATAGATATCCCTCACCCCAAATTGAGGATTTTTTCAACGACTTACAAGGGGCCTCCTTTCTTCACCAAGATGGATTCGAACTCTAGATACCATCAAGTGCACATGCAGACAACAAATATCTAGAAAACGATGTCCAAGTCCAAGTTTGGTCTTTATGAGTGGTTGATCATGGGATTTGAACTGACCAATGCACCAACAACATTCATGCAACTAATCGATGACATATTTCGACCCCACCTAGGTAAGTTTGTAGTGATTTATCTTGATGATATTTTCGTTTCCATTAGGTCCTAGGATGCACATCTTCAACATGTCCACATGGTACTGGAATTAATGAGGACACATAAGCTTCGAGTGAAAGAAAAGAAGTCCTACTTTGGTCAAAATTTTGTTCAATATTTAGGATTCATTGTGGACCGAACATGGGTGTCCAGATCCATCTTTAGTGTATACCATAGCTCAATGTCTAACACCATCCAATGTGCATAGCTCAATTTTTTTATGGGTGGTATTAATTTCTATAGGAATTTTGTCTCCCATTTTTCATAGTTGGCTCATCCGTTGCATCATTTAGCTAATCAATCAAAGTTCACGTGGAATGCAGAGATACAAAAACACTTTGAGAAGTTAAAGACAACCTTATGCTTTGCTTCGGTCCTTGTCTTTCGATATTTGGAACAACCCTTTGAAATTGAGATGTATGTGTCTCCATTTTCTATTGGGGAGGTACTTAAATAGGTATGTCACCTGATGTCATACCAATCAAATACCCTTTCCAAAGAAAAATTCGATTACAATAACTACGAAAAAGAATTCTACATCTTAGTGCAGGATTTGAAGTAGTGGTGCAATTTTATTGTGGGCAAAGAGACCATTCTGCACATAGATCACCTCCCGCTCATCTTCACTAAATCATAGAGTAAAATGCAGGAACAAAGACACCTAAAGTGGGAATCCTATAAACATGAGTTCCATATTTTCATCAAGTACAAGAAAGGAGTCACTAACAATATGGAGAACTTATTAAGTTGATCACCGACGCAGGTCATGCATATATTAGTAGTGAGGTGGGCAACATATGACACATGGAAAGAAATGTATGAATCATATCCATCCTTCAAAGATATTTGGGCAGCATTGCAACAACCAACAACCATCAATCAAATGCATTTTCTTGATTATAACATCTGGGAGGGATGGCTCTATCGCCTTAACCAAATCTGCATCCCATAATTTCAGGATCATCTGATTTGCCTCAGAGAGGCACATGCTTCATCATGCAGTGGACATTTTAGTACTTCCAAAACAATTCTCAACCTCTAGCACCACTTCTATTAACAAACTATGTCCAGACATGTAGAATTATTCATTCTCACTTGTTCACTATGTTCCCATAGTAAACCTTCTAATCGCAAGAACGGTATCTATCAACCTTTACCAATTCATTCCTTCCCATGCGAATATATTTTCATGGACTTCCTACCACGCTATGAAATCATGATGCCATTTGGGACATTGTTTGTCATTTCTCAAAGATGGAAATATTCATCCCTTTCCATAATATCATTTCCTCTTCTCAAACTGCTGATTTGTTCTTCTGACATATTTGGTCACACTTTGGACTACCTAGTAGCATCATTTATGATAGAAAGTCTCTCTTCCTGATCATTTTTTGGTGCACTCTCTGGAATTTATGGGTGTGTCGATTTCATTTTTCCATTACTTTTCTCCCCCATACCAACGGACACACAAAAGTGGTAAATTGTACCTCGGTCCATGCACTTCACACCTATTTCATAAAAAATAAGAAGTGGGATTCCTACCTCCATATCATAGAACACAACTACAACCTGGCCGAGCAATCTTCCACTAGATTCTCTCCATTCGATGTTTGTCTTGGCTTCTATCCCCTAGTGCTTTCAGGGATGACGCTTGTTTTGTCTCCATCTAGATCAACACACCAACACCAAGAACAACAAGCCACCCATAATTTTGTTTATAATTTATCATAGAAACACACCCAAGCTACAACTACCTTGCAAGCAATACATGGTCATTCCAAGCAATGACATGATAAACATCGTACTCCTTTGACCTTCCAACCAGGGGACTGAGTGTGGCTACTATTGGATAAAAAATGCTTCAAAGGAAGTCATCTTAAATTGCATCCCATGCAGTATGAAACATATACAGTCTTGTAATGCATTGGAAAGAATTCATATTGTGTGGACCTCCTAGCATATTTGGGCATCTATGATGTTTTCAATGTCAACAATTAAAATTTTTTCGAGCCTCTAATTCTCGAAGATGCAATAACAGTTCAACATCCAATCGACAATATTTCAGAATTTCAACCTCCTCTACTGCATGATAAAATTATGTATGTGCATACAAGGACAACATGTCAGCAACAACATGTTTCATACTTGTTTAGGAAAAAGGGAAAAAATCCAGTGCATTCCAAGTGGATGAAGGTCGAGATAGTGCAATGAACTTTTCCTCAATTGTTGGTGGAAGTGAGGAGGCTTCCAGATCTAAATAGAGAGGAATTGAGCCACCACAAAGGACGTCTACCTTCCTTATCCAACAAGTAGAAGATAATCAATATTCAATCAATAAATATTATTGTAATATGCTCTCACTAGTTCAGTTCAGCAAGGAGTTGCTAAATAATAATTAGTATTTCAGTTATGGTCCGTGTCAGTTTTGGTCAGTCCATATTTTTGTAATAAATCCTTTGCCAGTAGTTGAGAAAGGTTATTTCTAAATAATTTTGTGAGTCATTTTTTTTCCAGTTTGTTCTACGGAAAACAACCCTTGCCAATCTAAGTGAGCAGAGCGTTGTAGAAATAAAGAAGCAACTACTATTGTAACTGGAAATAATGCATAGTAATGAAGTTGCTCTGCATCTTATTAAAGGGTGTCTTTCTCTCTGGCAATAGTTGGTGATTCTTTTCATATCAATCTCTCTTCTTATGTTTTCCAAGTCGTGTTTTTGCGTGTCGATGTTTTTGCTATACGTTTTTGCAACGCACCAAGTGGAATTGGTGTTCCCTCTCTAGATCTAGATTGTAAATCATAAAACATACACCACATATCCAACAATAATGACTTATAAGAAACCACATTTTAAAAACATTTACAATTTTCAAAATTATAACTAAAACTTAACGTAATTCATTTACTTTGAGTTTTTAAAAAACATTATTCATATATTAAATGAAATCAATTTTTTTTATTTTTTTTTATTTTCATAATTACAATTGAAGCTAAGAGATCATCCTTTTGTATATTTAAAACAAAATGAGGCTAAGTCGTATCATAAATTATATAACTCATATAGAAGTCGAGGTTAAGTTGTATCATAAATTATATAACTGATATTTTTCATATTTTTGTAAGTATAAAAAATGTAGTGATATGATTGAATTTTTGAAAATCACCTCTTAGTTATTGTTCTTGTTACAAAATTGTTGAATATTTTTAATAAAAAATCAAATTTCTCCAACATTTCTCCAAAATTTATGATCGTACGATTTGTTATTAATATAGATGCAAAAATTATGATGGTATCATTTATCATTAATATAGATCTAAAACTAAAATTAAGATAATTAAATGTAAAAAAGTAATTTATTCTCCAACTTGTATGTTGATAATGTATTTAAAGATGTGCAATTTTAAAATTACTTGGGTATTTCTTTCAATTTCCAATTAATGTACCATTATGATAGTTGAATCTTAGAAAACAATTTATCCTCCAATTTTGTGTGGTGATAATAGACTTGAAGATGTACAATATAAGTATTAAATTATTTATTTCACTTGTGAATTGAAATTAAATCTTGGTGTTGAGAAAGACTCATTGATGGTTGGGAATATTATTAAGGTTTTACATAAATGTAAAAATGTTGAGCTCCTATGATAGGGATAAGAAAAGATTATCCTCCATACATTATTTGCCCCTGTGATTCTTTATCACAATGAAGATTAGACCAACAACATAGCTAGTGAGATACAAAATAATATTGAACAAATCAAAAAATGCTTTATAACCTATAACTATAAAATTAAGTGCACGGGAAAAAGGGAAGAAGTTAGAGTTCAGAAAGATGATGAATCTACTAATGAAGAGGAAGATTTCTCCGCATTATGGAATATTCCTCCATTGTTCTAAGTCATCCAGCTCGAAGAATCCCAGTAAATATTAAGATTGAATAGGGGGAGTCAGTATAGTAGCTATGAAAGATTAGAGAACCATATTTCAAGAAGCTTGAAGTGTTTGCAGAGACAGATTCAGAGCAGTCAAATAATATAAGTACATAATTACATATTGATCGAATGCGAAGTAGTGTTCACATGAAAATATCAGAGGAATATCATTTACACACTTTCCAGGAAGGGATATATTCATTTTAGTATGTATTGTAGATGAGTAGAGATATTTTATTAGTCTAAGAAAAATGAATATGTGATGATTAGTTACAAAAAAGAAGCCTTCATAATAATAATAATAATATATTTTTAAGGTCGCGACCAAGCCAAACACCAAATTGGTGTATGAGACCACCTATGGCCAACGATTTTATTGGTAAAGTCTACGAAGGTATACATACCCTACCCCCATCTGGAATTGAACTTGTGACCTCTTAAGAGGAAACACAAGTTCTTAACCATTAGGCTCTATAATACAATGATATATGGGTCAACATTGTGGAAAGTTGAGTAGCAGAGTTATGGAAAGATTTTGACATATGGGAAGAGATGAATTTATGAGATCATTGGCAAGCCTAGACAAATATATAAAAAATAATATTTACAATCAAAATAGTGGAATCTGTGGACAAGTGGAATCAGTTGGTCACAAGAAGACAAGTAGTGGAAGGAATAGTAGAATAGGGAAAGAAAAACCTTCAACATAAGCTATATCATTAGAGGGACACTGTTGAACAAGTATGGTCATTAATATATAAATAGTGAACATAACACGCAAGGAATATTTGAAGACAAGAAATTTTGAATGCCTTTTATATATCTCAGAGAATTACAAGAGTAAGCACCAATGGACCGAAAGAGAGGAAAGGAAGAGTGTGCAAGAAGCCCCATATTGTTCCACATCTTGCAAAGAATTCAAGGGAAGATAAATCATCAGAGAAAGAGATCCAAAAAGTAACATCAATAGCATGCAGATAGGGGGAAACATATCGACAGGGAGGGTTATCCTTTTTCCCATGAAGTCAAAGGGATAAAAAGAGAAAGATCATAAGAGAAAGAGTCAAGCGCATGAATTCAAAGAAGTATTGTTCATAAAAGGTATACTTTCAGGGGAAACCACTCTTTTTTATTGATATCAAAAGAGAAGATGAACTTTGAAAGAAACATGAGGATAAAACATGTGAAGAGAGAGAATAGATGCATGACAATAGGGGAAGTATCCCCGAGGAGAGATACCCTTTTCAATTGATGTCAATTGGGGAGACAGAGAAACATTACTGAGGAGAAATGGTCACAGGGGGAGCATGATTATTGGAGTATGAGTGTTGCCATCAATGTTGTTGTTTCCATAAATTCCAAAGGGGGTGATTGTTGGACAATTGGTTTTCATTGATGTCAACCTTTGGAGTGTTCGATATACCCCAAAGTTTTGATTGAAATTCATGGTAAGTTATTTTTCATTGATGTCAACAAGATTGGTTGATATCAACACATGTGTTGAGTACTCTTGATGATGTCTACATTGAGCCCCGAATGTGTGGTCATGAGACCCAAAGTTTTTTAATGAATAAGAACATGGAGGACATAAAAAATGTAGGTAACACACTCATAGATGGATAATCCTCATCACACTTTTTATGGTGATAGGTGGTATTCCACGTGGTTCCTCACGGTTATGGATATATGCCCTCATGAATTTGGAAGCCCCAAAGAATGGTCAAGAAGCCCCTAGTTAATTGCAAGTAAATTATTGTAAGGGTAAAGTAGTTGCAACAAGGAAGTTTAAGAAGACCTAAGATTAAGGAGATAAGTTACTTCAAAAAAGTATAAATACACCTCAAGGAGTCTCTCATAAGTACATACACACTTTCATTGAATATCTATCTTATCATGATATTTTTTTCTATTGGTGAATCTGAGGTTGAGGCTGAGGCAATGAACAAAGTATGTAAGAACAATGAAAGTTTTAGATTTGAAGAGAGCAAGTGATTTTCTATAACCCTAATTTAGTAGGCCCTTGCAGTTCAGTTTGAGGGCATCATGCGAGGCACCCCCGCAGCTTGAATAGTTCTTGTCACACGAGGCCCCACATGACAGGTGGTCTTAGTCCCATCAGGCTAAGGAAAATTTGGTACAGATGTTGGTACCAGATTGTTGAAGACCGTGGAAGAGTTACATGTTAGTATTACAATACAACAAGTCAGCTACAAGTTACAGGTATGTTATTCTATGTGTTATGAGGTTGCATCTTGGTTATATTGAGAAACATGCTTAAGGGATATCCTTGTGAGTTTTGGAATATTCTTTGAGGCACATCCTAGATGTATGGTACATGTTGTTTGAGGTATATCTGTTGAGGTACATTGTTGGTGCATGTCTTGGAGTATTAGTACATGCTTGAGGTACATCTTGGTTGATGATGTGATGGTCATGATTTTTGTATCTTGTTGAGGCATTCGTATATGTATGAGGAACAAGTTTGGTACATGATGTGAGGCATATCATTGGTACATGTATGAGGTACATGTCTTGGTGATATTGGTGCATGTTGAGTGTTGTTATGGTAACACATATTGGCTATAATGGTATCTTGGTATTGTGGCTATCTTGGTTATGGTTGAGGCACTTCATTGATTATATCCCATGATACATGGTTGATGCATGAGAAGATACACAGTTGATGTAATTGGTGTGGTACATACATGGTATGGTATATGTATTTGATGTGATGTTGCTTATGTTTATAATATCATGATATATTTTATGCAATCATAGATGATACATTGATGATATATTGTTGAACAAGTTGAAGTTTATATATTGTGGTTAAAAGTGGTAAAAGTCTTCATACTAATTCAGTCTCCCTCTCAGTATTCCAACAATTGTTATCAAAGAGGGTTTATTCATGAAACATTTTAACCATTGGAAGGAATATCATGGAGTATTCTTTGCTTGGGGCACCACAATTTCATGGTCAGAATAGTCGGGGATTTGAAATGTGGAGTATCAGGATGAAAACATTTTTAGAGGCACAGGGGTATGATGTTTGGAAATCATTTTTTACAAGATATACCACTACTAAGAAACCAAATACTACAGGAAAGAAGGAAAAGGAAAGAAGAAACAAAATAACAATGGATTTCATCTTGAAAGGATTACTTGATTCAATAAAAGAGAAAGTGGTACAATGTTCATTAGCCAAATAAATTTGGCAAAAGTTACAAAATATCTACTCAAAAAAATCTCATCCCATCACAGGGCCAAATCACACTGATCATAACAAAGAAGAGCTTAAACCTGAACAAGATGAAATATTCCCATCATGTCAAACAAATTAAGAATAATAATATTGTGAAGAAAACATAATATACCTTGAAGAAGAATTAATCATTGCTTTAGATGAATTGACGATAGAAAGGAAGAAGAAAAAGTCTCTTGAATAACAATTGGTCAAGAAGAATTCTTAAGAAAGATTCAAAGAATACCAAAAAGTCATCATGAATCTAAAAACTCAACTATAATAATCCATAAGGATTGAATAAACATAAAAAAGGTAGATAGAAGAGAAGTAGTGTTTGGAAGCTGAAATAGCAGCACAAAGAAAGGAAGAAAAAAGGAAAAAAAGAGAGAGAATATTTGGAGACATCATCTCAAGGAAATATCTAAGGATTTAAACCATCTTGAAGCAAAATCTAGACAAGAAGAAAAATGGATTGAAGAAGAAATCATCTTCTTGAAAATCCAACTTGAAGAAGAGAAGAGAATGGAAGAAGTCATGAATATTCGGTTGATGAAGAAAAAAGAAGAGGTTGAGAAGCTTGAAGAAGAATAAGTTGTCACATTAAGAGTTAAAATTGTCAAGATCATGAAGAACATTGAATAGAAAGAGACATGCACATAATCATAAAAGAAAATGTTGGAGTTACTTCACACACACCTAAGATTTATTTTTCCTAAGTTTATTCCTTGTTTATTAATCATAATTAGTCATTATCCAGTCTCCTATATTTTAGGGGAGAATATTTGACTCAGAGAATATTCTCTTTCAGTTGACACTTCAGTTTGACTAGTTGAGTTGAGTTTAGATGTTGCATTGGCTTTGTCACCATGCAACATTGGGATCATCACCAATTCACTACTCTTTGTTCAATTAGTTAACTGAAGACTAGTTGACTAGTTAACTCAGCTAGGTGGCAGTTCACTCTCGTAACTGCCTGAGAGACTAGACTAGGTAGCATTTTACTCTTATAATTGCTAGTGTATGTCCATATCAATCTAGACCACCACTATGGCTCATTAGTTACTCATGTATCCTATATTTATTATAAATTATTCACTCTTTGAGTGTGGAATACGGTTAATGAGAATTCTCCCATTCTTTCTATCTTGCTTCTTCTTTCTCAATTTCTTTTTGCAAATGTGTGTAGTATTTTCTAGATAGATCTATTTTGTGCAGGTTCAACACATTTACATGGTATAAGAGTCGATGGGCTTCTAAGCAAAAGCTACACAAAATCATTTTTTTGCAGGTACAAAAGATTGAAGACAACAAAAAGATGGATTATTCGCCGAAAATACTTATCATGCCTCATAACTATTTGGAGTGGAAGCCAGACATTATACTTCTTCTCAGAAGTAAAGGATTATACCAAATAACCATGGAAATGGTTGTAGAGCCTGATTTTGTAGATGAGAAAAATGATTTTCTCAATAGACAAGATATGGCCATAGGAAGTATCGGCCTGTTTGTTTCTCCTGAACTTTTCCATCAAGTATATGAAGAATCACAAGGATCAACTCCAAATGAATTATGGACCAGATTGGAGGTTCTACTTGGGAATAAATAATATTGTGAATATTTCATGCAGGAGGTCGAACAGATAGAGCCAAAAGAGAAGCCATCAGAAGATCAAGCCTCTTATTATGAAGAGGCTTCTACAAAAGTTTTTACAGAAATTTGTATTCCATTAATTGAAGATTATGTCTACTCCATTTCAGATTTGTTTTCTGAAATTCATGTGGAAGATATATGGCATGCATCTCAAGAATCACATGTAGACACTTTTGCATGCACCATGCATGCATCTCTGGAGACAAAAAGGGAGCCACACACATTAGATGCCATTTTGATATTTTCTAATCCAAATTTGCAGAAACAGATTGGATATTTGAATTCCTCTCAGGAAAATATCCAATTTCAAAAAACAATTCGTCTAAAATGGAGTCCGGGAAGTGAAGTTATGATTGTTTCAAAATCAACAAAATTTCAACATTTTTCTGGAAACGGCCGTACGGTTTTCAAAATTTCATCCAAAATTTATTTGGATATTATTCATTACAAGAAGATAAAGTAGATATGTGTAGAAATATCAATGATGCATATACTTCATCAAGTCCATGGAGACATCTACATATTCAACAAAATCTTCAAAGAGCACAAACTTGCACAGTTGCGAGGTCTTCTTGGAGTGAAGGACATGGTTTCTTAGCAACTGTCTTTTGTTCCTTATCA
>JASDQU010505712.1:20135-30514 GCA_032191745.1 Picea mariana | reverse complement strand
CCTGGTCTATCTACAATTGTAATATCAAATTCTTGCAATAATAGTAACCATCTGGTGACTCGAGCATTTTTGATAGGTTTGTTCATTAGATATTTGATAGCTGAGTGATCAGTATGGACAAGAGTAGAGTAGCCAGTGATGTAATGTCTAAATTTATTAATAGCATAGATAACTGTTAAGAATTCCTTTTTGGTAACTGTATAGTTAAGTTCAACAGGAGTCATATTCTTGCTAATGAAGTAAATAGCATAAGGGATATGATCTTCTTCTTGTCCCAAGACAACTCCTATTGCAGTATCTGAAGCATCAGAGGATATATGAAAGGGAAGTGTCCAATCAGGGCCTCTAAGAATAGGAGCTGTAGATAACTGATGTTTAAGTGTATTAAATGCTTCCTAGCAAGAATGAGTCCATTTGAATTCGACATTTTTCATCAATAACAAAAATAGGGGAGAAGCTGTTTTGGAAAAAAAATTGATAAATCTTCTGTAGTATCCAGCATGTCCTAGAAAACTTCTTACCTTTGTTTGGGTTTTGGGAGTAGGAATATATTTAATGACTTGTATCTTGGATGGATCTACCTAAATTCCTTGAGATGAAATAAAATGTCCAAGTACTATTCCTTCACTCATCATCATATGACATTTTTCTTTACTTAAGGAGAGGTGGGCTTGTATACATCGTTTAAGTACTTTCTTAAGGTTTTGTAGTGCTTCCTGAAAATAAACACCATAAGGGGTAAAGTCATCCATAAAAATTTCCATAGAGTCATTAAGCATATCAGAAAAGATTCCTATGACAGCTCTTTGAAAGGTTGTTGGTTCATTACATAGTCCAAATGGGAGAACTCTATAAGAAAAAGTTCCCCAAGGGCTAGTAAAAGTGGTTTTATCTTGATCTTGGGGTGCAATTTTGATCTGATTATACCCACTGAAACCATCTAAAAAGGAGAAAAATTTCGTCCCTGACAAATTGTCTAACACCTGATCAATGAATGGTAATGGGAAGTGATCTTTTTGAGTGGCTTTATTTAAGGCTCTATAATCTACACATACTCTCCATTTCCCATTTTTCTTAGGAACTATTACCAACGGGGAAACCCATTCACTATCTGATATAGGATATATAAACCCTGTATTAAGCAATTTTTGAAGTTCTTCTTTAAGGATTTCTCTTAAATTAAGGTTCATTCATCGTTGGGGTTGGCAGATTGCTCCACAATCTTCCTTGATATATATATGATGAGTACATAATTCAGGAGAGATTCCTTTCATATCTGTATAGTCCCAAGCAAATGCTTCTTTATGTTCAAGAAGTAACTTCATTAATTGTTGTGTTTTAGCATCTGTCAGGTTGGGGTTTATATTCAATGTTTTTCTAGGTTCGATTTCTATTGGTATACTTTTAGAAGAGATGGTGTTTGATGTTTGGTGTGGGTTTTCAGAGTTAAGGTTTTCCTGGTTATCTGACTCCAAGAGTGCAGCTATTTGGTTATGCGTTTCTGTAGTCACAAAGGAGGGTTCACAAATAAAATTATTAATTACTTCATCCTCGGTGGCATCTTTAAGGCTTAAGGCTTGTCCGATAGTCAAGATGGGTTGAGTAAGTTGATCGTCAAAATCTACCCATACAGAATTATCATTATTGATTAAGGGTGTAGCGTGAGAGTAGAGGGTAAATTGTTTAGTCTCGTAACCGTTGGAAATTGTCATTGAACCTGATCTACAGCTGATAAAGGCATCTGCTGTGGCTAACCAAGGCATGCCCAAAATTAGAGGGTGGCCCCCCAACTTTGTTTTAGGTTGTAATACCACAAAGTCCGCTGGATAATTCTAGGATTCCACTGAGATAATTAGGTATTCAATGACTCCCTCCGGTTTTATTGTGGAATGGTTAGCTAATTCTAGGATAGTTGGGGTGTCTCTGATTTTATTTTGCAGTTGTAACAGTTGTGAGGTTTCCAGAGTCATAATATTGATAGCGGCACCTAAGTCTACCAGGACTCAAGGGATTATCATTTTTCCAATTTGCACTGAGACGATAGGGTGGCCGGGATCACCATATTTAACTGGGGGAACTTTACCTGACATTAGTGCAGACAAGTCACCCATGACATGAACTGTAAGGGGATCTTTAATTTTCCTACCAGGTTTCTTAACACAAATGTCTCTCATAGTCCTGGCATAAATTGGTACATCTCGGAGTGCTTGTAATAGAGGAATTTTGACATAAAGATTTTGTAATTCCCCTAGAAGATTGAAAGCAGGTGGCTCAAGCGTTTTAGTTAAAGCTAAACGCTCAGGAAATGGTGGTTTTGCTGTTTCAGCAGCAGTGTTAGAGGATGATTGTACCTCTTCAGGTACATCATGCTCTTTAGTTTCCTCTTTATCAAAAGAGGTAACATCGTCTATGATAGGTTCTACTATTCTCCTAGATCATAAATGAATATTGTTGCATTACACAGGGATAAGAGAAATTGTAGGTTGGTTATGAATGTCAATGCACTGCACAACTTTATTATTGGGGTTAGGGTTAGGTTGTACAAGTAGTTGGGGCCTCATTATTTGATTGTTTGGTGGGGTACCTGATGGTAAGGAGAGTGGTTGCAGAAATTGTGATTGAGGTAATTGGTTTGGGAACGGGGGTTGTTGTCCTCTCCAATTTGGATTCCATTGGTTCAGATACGGTTGTTGTTATTGTGGAGGCCAAGGAGTCCACATTGACGGATCCAAAAAGGGTGGGTTAGTTTGTTGCATGGGTGGGTAATTCATTTGATTTAGGTATTGCATTTGATTATAGGGAGGGTAATTCATTTGATTGAAAGAAGGATAGTTATTCCAATGATTAGAAGATGTAAATGGCATATTAGGATTCATACCTTGTCCCTGTGGTTTCCATTGCCTTCTCTGTGTCAACAAATAGACAACTTCAGCTTCTTCATCAGTTGGTTGTAATGTTGCCTTGATTCCTGGTAGAGAAGGATATTGTTGAGTTTCATGATCTTTATCACAGATGGTGCAGATTGGCTTTTTTTCCAATGGGCATTCCCTTCATGGGTTCTTGTCTCTGCATTTAGAACAAAAGATGGATAGAGCTGCTTCTGCTTCTTCTTGCTTCTTTTGAATCTGTAGGGTGTCAATTTGTGAGGCAAAAGAGCTTAACATTTCAGTTTTAAAACCTTCAAGTAAATTACCTATTTCGGCTCTTGTTGCTCCCCCACTGGCTGGTTTTTGAACTCTTGAAAATGTGGTATCCCCGCTATTTGATCTATTCCTTGAAACTCCTCTTGAACATATTTTACATAGGTTAACAATTTCATCATATGATTCTTTAGATGTGTCCCCTTTTCCAAGCATATTCAGCATATCTAGACAGTCATCCCTTACTCCTTTTAATAATATTGTTTTAAGAATATCTTTACTTACATCGGGGTGACTGGATCTTTGTAGATTATATTGTAGCCTTTCTACAAAGTCCTTCAGATTTTCATCCTCTTTCTGTATCATCTTAAATAGTTCTTCCCTTTTTTCTCTTGTTCAGCAATAGTCCTGGTATTTATGCAGAAATTTTTGTTTCATCTGATCCCATGTTGTGATTACATGGCCTCGAAGACTCATGAACCATCTTAGTGCATTTCTTTTCAATGTTGCTGGAAATAGCTTTAATTTTTTAGCATTGGAAATGTAATCATAACTTTTGCATAATATGTCAAACTCAAAAAGGAATTCATCAGTATCCACTGAAGATAAACCATGAAAGTTAGGTAGTGCTGAGAGTGGAATGTTTTTCATGGGAGATACCCCTCTAGGAATATCAACAATAGGAAATCCTAATGTGGAGAAATAGTTTTCATCATTTACCTCTCTTTCAGGACCTGTCTGTTCTTCATGATGCAATTCTTCATTGTACTCATCCATGTTTTCTTCTGTTTGCTCCCCTGTTGTGCTTTCTCTATCCTCAATGTTTCCTATTGGTTTCTCGACTGTCTCAGGACTCCAAACCTCTTTCCCCATTTCAAATTTTGCTTGAAATGAAGGTTGGAACTTTGCTTTCCGAGAGTTTGGTCGTTGAGGAGCAGCAGATTCAGATTTTGATATAATCTCGTCAATATAAGTCTTTCTTCCTCCCCTTCCTCTACCTCTGCCACTTGTAGGGTCAGTTTCTTTGGGGTCTCTGCGTCCTCTCATGTAATATTTATATCTGAAATAACATAAGTGCTTTTGAAATCTATAATTACCTTCCCCACCAACGACGCCAAAATGTTGGTCACTATAATTGCTTATTTAACTAAACAATCAAGGGCTACAATAATTGTCAACCCAGGGAAGTCTGTTTATTTCAAAGTTAATCACGCACTGTATATGCTCAATCTCAAAAGCAATCTAGAGTTGTAGTAAAAATACATTAATCACACTTTGCCTTGAACAAACTGAAGTTCTACTTTGAATTATAGGAAGCAACCTACCTATTGCAGAATTCAAAGTTTAAAGAAATAATTGTCCAAAGAATCCTAGATTACATTAAGAAAATAACAACCTGGGAAATAAATGCTTCAAGATGCTACAAAAGGAAAGACCAACTATTCTGCAATAGAGAACATGACCCTATTCCCTAAGTAGGAATCTTCAGCACCTGTTTCTGATCATCACACTTTCATGAACTCATTGCTAATTGAAATGATTGACACACACTGAAGGCTAACTATCTCTTAACAAAGAACATGACCCTATTCCCCAAGAAGTAATCTTCAGCACCAGTCCCTGATTATCATGCTTTTATAAATTCACTAAACAAGATTGCTAACTAGAATGATTAACAGTTACCCAAGCATGAATTATATGAAAACAATGTAACAACCAGTAAAGCAGAGTTTCAGCAAGACAGAGTTTAGTAAAGTAGTGTTTCAACAAAACAGAATTTAATAAAGGCATGAACAAACATGATACTAACACACTACAAAGCTAATGGGTGAATCTTGTGAAGAAGGTGGTCCCTCCCTTCTCACAAGATTCCCCTGAAACAAAAGGAACTAGAAGGAAATGCTCAGAACAATCTTTTATTCATCTGTCAACTGTTTCATGTTACAATGTCTGAAGTAAACACATCCTTCTCTATAAATCATTTCTTAGCCAAAAAGAAGGTCCTTTCTAATGATGATTTCCTCTTATTTAAAGAGGAGAATCCCCTCGATACAATCAAATTACATGTGCACATCTGAATCCTATTCTTAGTCAGATCAAATCTCTATACTGGAGTAGGATATCCTAGTCTCTTGTAACAGAATGTTATTACAATAGTTGAAAAGGTGTTGAGTGAGGTGTTTTTGTTGCGGTTGGAGTAACAACTTCCTTATTTATCTTCTTATTACTGTTTTTGTATGTTGTTTCAGCATCACGAATCGCAAGCTGTTTCAGCAACGAGATTTGTGTTCTGACTATTTCAGCAACGTGGTCTCACGCAACAACGATGGTTAATTCTGGCTCAGGGTGCGACTGTTGTGGTCAGTGTAATAGCTTTGGAATTGTTGTTTCAGCATCGTAGATCACAGAGAGTGTAACAGCTTCTTCTATGTGAGTTGTTGTTTCAGCATCGTAGACCACAGAGAGTGTAACAACTTCTTCCTGTGTGAGTTGTTGTTTCAGCATCGTAGACCACGGAAAGTGTAACAGCTTCTTCTTGTGTGCATTGTTGTTTCAGCATCGTAGAACACATATTGTTTCAGCCACAGGGTTTGCGTGCTTTTGACTATTTCAGCAATGGGCCTTTAAACAACAATGATAATTTGCAGTTCAAACTGTTTCAGCACTTATATATTTCTGATCAACGGTTAAGTACGAGAGTAATGTAAAATTATATCCAAAATAGATTAAACATATAGTAAATAGAAGAGATGTTATATAACTTTGGAGAGATAGGGTAAGGTGATAATATAAGTTTAAATGTGAGTGGAAAAAGGATGTAATGGTATCAAAAAGTGTGAGCAAAAAGGTACATTGTAGGGTCCTAACACCTATCTCTATAGAAAACATCCAACAATATGCCCTGCCTCCACAAATGCTCCTGGAACTAAATAGAACTAATGTAGAATGGTGAGGGAGCAATATTTCAGCTCCATGACCAATCTTGGACCAAGTAGGGCAGAATATTTCACCACTGAGCTGATCTCTAGGGTTTGTTTAGTCAAAACCCTGAAAACCCCCAAGTGCATGGGCTCACTAGCAAGAACCCAGAAATGAAAATGATAAACAAGATAATGAGATAATAGAGGACCCTATCTCTCTTTTATACCCCCTATTCACCTTTTCCCTCCAAGTGAATTCTACTTTATTTTTTTATTCCTTATTTAAATCACTTGATTAATTAATTAAGCATTTTACCTGTAAAAAGTGATTTATCCATCTTTATGGCTTCGCCGGACACTGAAAGTCACTTCTCATCATTCTATATTTTAGTACTCTTCCTCCTCATTCTGATGAGATATTACACTAAGAGTTTTCTACAAGTAATATTCCCAATATGACTTTCTTAGTGAATTTAATTAAAATATAACCCATAATAACTCAAAATTATGGAAATCATCGCAATGCAATGAAACCAAAGACAAGTTGTGCGGAATGGATCCTGGTGATGAAATATGATTAACGATGCCCAATAAAACCCCTCAATATTTCATGAACTCCTTGTCACACCCCTCTGGCTACTATGGTCAAAATAACACTCAATAATATAATAATGTCCAAAACTGGGGACATTACATCTCAACATACCAACTATATAATTGCAATCCAATTTATTCCATTTATTGTGGCACTCATGTTATTTCAATTATATATCGAATAATAAAATTACTAGCCTAATCCATATTATTTCCAGAAGGAAATAAAAGCAGATATATTACTATGAAATACTCATGAAAATTGCTAGAAATAGAGAGATACAACAATAGATGATTTCTTTTAATGAAAGAATTGTACAGAGACTGTAAAAATATAGTGTGCAAGACTCACTAGAATGATGGCAGCTTTACCTATGAAAAGAGATGTGATGGATAATATCATTCGCAAGAAGATGATTACAATGAGGCTCCAAAGGTCTTTTATGATAAACATGAATGCCAAAACCCTAGACATCCAAAAACATAACCCTAGGAGAAGAAACATCAAAATTCATGTGGGTTCCGTTGGGGTAAGTTAGTACATTAAAATCTCAGGGTTGTAACTTTTGCGTATGATCTTTGTTTTAGGTTTGTGATAGTCATTGGAAAGGTATTCTCGAGGACTACTTATTATGTCATCAAAATCTAACTATGTCTACTGTTTGACTGTGGAAAGCTAAGAAAACAGTGTTTAGAGATGCAAAACGGACCTGGAAGTATACAAAGATGTACTGACATGAAAAATTCCAAGATAATTCAATTGGAATATGTGGGTGGCCACCAATATCCACTTGGATGTTATGTAGAGATTCAAGGCAACCCCGTTAATGTAGAACCCACAATTACAGAGAAATGCCCACATTACAGAGAAACCTGTTGAACTAAAAAATGTCTAGATGAGCCAGTTGGAATATGGAACAGGTGGATGGCCACCAATATCCACCTAGATCAATCCTCCCCCTTTAGGAAGAAATGGTATTCATTGCGTTGGGTTCCCGAGGAAGAGGGGAAATAATTTTATGAATCTAAATCTTGGTGAGTTGCATGCCTTGTTGGAGAAGTTGTGCTACATGGTCTATGGAAGGTTGTGTCAAACCTATTGTTTCTAGGGTTGAATATGTTCCAACAACCTGTTGTCTGTTAGCTTGATGAGACATTGTGTAGGCACCATTGTAGGTGAAGGAACAATATCTTATTTTTCTTCTGTGATCTTCTTCTATTGGATAGAAGGTGTTGAGGTTGTAGTGGTTGTAGTGGTCTTCTGTGCATCCATTGAAAAAACTATGAAGAGGATGAATTTTTCAGTATGAGAGATTATCTTGAGGCATTTTTTTGGTGGAACAATAGTCAGAACTACCTTTGTTATCCAGTAGAGCTGACCCACCAGAGTAATAATGACACTACGGGGTCCAGACTCATAAATATCATGGCGTTTCCACATATATGGTTGGCCTAAAACAACATCATAGACATCAAGAGGTGAAACATCACAAACTACCTCATCCTTGAAGGGTTGGATGCCATAGGACAAGCGACATTGTTGGCTGACACAGAGATCTTGTCCTTGGTGAAGCCACTCGATGTTGTATGAATGTAGGTTTGGTGTTGTCAACAACCCCAATTGTTTGACGAGCTCATATGAAATGAGGTTGTTCCAACTTCCATTATCAACAATGAAATGGAAGGGCATCCCCTTCACCCGCATTTGTGAATGGAAGAGGTTCTCCCCGTCTTTAGGATCTATTGGTTCTTCTAGTTGAATTATTGTGGTCGTGTAAATAGAAGTGGGGTCTACATCAATGATCTGTCTATTTTCAATATTTTCTGGATCAAATTCTGAATCAAGGTTTGGGTCCTTCTCTTTGACCTTGGCCACCAATGACTGTTTTGAGCGACATTCATTGATGTTTTTCCAGGGGATTTTGTGGAAGTCACACCACTTCCCAATGTCATTCTTCATATTTCCTTTACCCTTCTTGTCTTATGTCTTGGATTGGTTGTCTAGGGTTTGTTGGTTAGGGTCATCTTTACAATTCTTTGGTTGTTGTAGATTTGCAGACCCGAACTCCCATTTGTTTTCGTGCCTAAATTTCTTCTTGATTTTGACAACATATCAATAGACAGCCTCCAATGATGAGATGTTTAGGAAATCCATTTCGGTTTGGATGTATCTATGCAGATCCCCACAATATTTCAGAACGAGATGTCGCTCAGAGTCTTTGATACCCATATTAATGCGCAAGGTATTGAAAGTGTTTGTGAACTCTAGCACTATTTGGCTCTTCTTTTACCAAAGTGTGGTCCATCTCATGTATAGGTCTCCATAGTTATCAACAGGGTAATATTGTTCCTTGACTGCATCCAAAAAAGAATCACAAGTGGGATCGACCCCATATATTCCATATTTCTCTTTGGAGCTTTTCTCCCAGTAAGTTTCCCACCTATGTTTGACATGGGGGAGAGCCTTGAAGAGTGTGAAGGTGATATTTTCCCTATCAAACAAATTTTGAATGGAGAAATAACCTTCTAGCATATTTAACCATTTTTCTAAGGCATCCACATCTATCCGACCTTCAAATATGGGAATATCAAAATTAAATTGTAGCTTGAAGGGAGAATTTACTCCAAAATGACCGCTTGATGAAGCTTCGCCTGTTGCTATCAACAGGCATTGAAGGATGTGTGCAAAATTCTCCATCATTTTGTCCCACTGTCATGCTAGAGCTTGCTCAAGCAATAGGTTAATAGAATCTTATGCTCCGCTGTTTTTCTTTTCTCCTACCATAGAGGGTTTATTGGGCATGCAAGAGTGATTGTCGCCAAGAGAGACAATATCAAGACCCAACTTCATATACTCAGACCTCATCGGGGACATGCACTAAAAAAAAAACCCAATCAAGAAAAACTTTCTCTGATACCATTGATATGGATTATTTTCAGAATGAAATAAAAGCATATATATCACAATGAAATACTCATGAAAATTTATAGAAACATAGAAATACAACAATACATGATTTCTATTAATGAAATAATTGTACAGAGACTATAAAAATACAGATTGCAAGACTCGCTAGAATGGTGGCAATTCCATCTCTAAGCAGAGATGTGACAGATATGCTCATTCACAAGAATATGATTACAATGAGGCTCTAGAGGCCTTTTTATGATAAACATGAATTCCAAAACCATGGACATCCAAAAACCTAACCCTAAGAGATGAAACGTCAAAAGTCATGTGGGCCCTGTTAGATTAAGTTAGTACATCAACTACCCAGGTTCATAACTTTTGCATGCAATCTTCGTTTTAGGCGCATGATAGCCCGTTGGAAAGGTATTTTCGAAGAATATGCATTATTTCGTCAAACTTTGAATCCATCTATATTTTCACTATGGAAAGCCAAGAAAGCATTGTTTAGAGCCCCAAAATGGCCCTCGAAGTACTGAAAGATGTACTGGCATGAAAACTTCTAAGATAAGCGAGTTGGAATAGGTTCTAGGCCACCAATATCCACCCAGATTCTTTACAAATATTCAAGACAGCCCCATCAGTGCATAACCCACAATTACAAAGAAATTCCCCCATTACAGAGAAATGTGGTGAACTAAAAATTGTCCAGATGAGAGAGTTGGAATATGGAACAGGTGGGTGGCCACTAATATCCACCTAGATGAGCTCCTGAGAAAATTAAATCTTAGATTTAAATCCACCCACCACAACTAA
>JASDQU010505712.1:0-17692 GCA_032191745.1 Picea mariana | reverse complement strand
TTTGAGCTATTTTGCATATTTTTCTTTTGAATATCCTTTATTAGTGTGACAATTTCTGCTTCCAAGTTTCCATTGATCTTTTCCTTTTCTTCTATCTTTTCTTTGAGTGCTTCATCAATTATTTTATCTTCTTCTATTTGAACCTTCAATTTTGTGATCATTTGTTCCAGTTCTTGAGTATCCTTTTTCTTATCTAGTCCTTCTTGTAGTTTCTTTTTTTTCTTCTTTTCTCTTCTGATAAATTCTATGACACACATTAATTATTCTCGATAGTCAACTTTTGCTTCTTCAATTTCTTCTTCAACTTCTTCATATTCTTCTTTGGCTTCTTCATATTCTTCTTCGGAGTCTTCTTTGTTAGAGTCTTTTACTACCATGAATAAAACTCTTCCTATCTCACTGTCACTGACTTCATCTTCATCTGATGATGAGATGTCTTCTTTGGTGCATAAGTTTTTCTTGAAAACTTTCTTTGTAGTTATTTTTCCTTTATATGTGTGTTTTCCTTTTGAGTAACCTTCATCATTTCTCTTTTTTTTTATGAAGAAATTTGTTAGCAAAATGACCAATACCATCAAAATTAAAACAAATTAAAGGAAGATTACCTCTATACCTATCGTTAGTTCCCTTGTTCAGTCTTTTGATGAAGTTTTCCACTTCTTCATCATCTTCTGAGACATCACTACTACTGCTATATTCTTCTTATTCCTTTTTCTTTTTCTTTGATCTTTTGGATTCTTTGAGGGTTGCTTCTTTTACATAAGGATTTTCATGTTCAGTTCTCATTTCATATGCTGTGAATATTCCATGCAGTTTGTCCATGCTTATTGAGTTTAGATTTGATTTTTCTTCTAGTGTTGATATCTTAGGGTTAAATCTCATAGGAAGAGATCTTAGTACCTTTTGAACAATTATAGATTTTTTGATTTCTTCTCCCAGTCCTATGATTTCATTCATTGTTTCATCAACTCGTAAGAAGTAGGCTGCAATATTCTCATCTTACTTCATTTTTAGTTGTTCTAATTGACCTTTGTAAGTTTGAAGCTTTGTTTCTTTGACTTTTGTATCTCCTTCATAAATATTTCGAAGCTTATCCCAAATCTCTTTAGCGGATTTACAATGTGCAACTTTGGTGAATACCGTACCACTGAGACCATTCAGAAGTGCATTTTTGGCTTTGGAATTATTCTCACTGAGTTTCACTACTTTGTCATTTGTTGGTGGAACTTCTGGTGTTGTGTATCCATCTACAATTGATTGCCAAACTTGAAATCACTGTGCCTATATATATGTCTTCATCCTTATGCTCCAAAAAACATAATTTTGTCCATCAAACTGTGGTATTCCATTTTTATACAAGTTGATACTCTACATGATCTACTTTTCAGTGGTTAAACTGATTTCTAAAGGAACCTACTATGATACCAATTGTTGGATTACTGAGAGGGGGTGAATCAGTAATTATAATCCTTTTTCTTCAAATAATCCAAGTGTTATATCAATGTAGAATTATTATCCAATAATGAGCAATAAGAAATGAAAAATGACACACATACACAGTACACCAGTGTTTTATGTGGAAAATCAAATTGAAAGAAAACCACAGAATTCTTTTTCTTATATNTTGGAAGCACCAACTTCCTTTGTTTTCCAGCTGCAACTGGAAGGAGGCTCCAGCCCCCTATTTTTTCAGGTTACAACCTGAGGCAAGCTCCAACTCCTCAATTCTCTGGCTACAACCAAAAGGAGGATACAACCCCCTGTGTTTTTCAACTACAACCATAAGGTGGCTACAACTACATGTCCTTTCCCTGTCCAACTGCCTTGAAGTAGAAGTAGAATGATGGAACCACTGTCACACTATCACTGTGAGATATACCACTATAAACCTGTACCAATTAATATGAACCATGCATCAACGATGCATCAACCCGTACCTCAATCTGTAGTCAACCTGTACCATAAACAAGTGCATCAACNCACCAACCTGTACCAAACAATCTGTAATCAACCTGTACCATAAACAAGTGCAACCAACCATGTACCAAGTATGTACCAATCATGTGTCAACTAGTCATCAACTATGACTCATCAATATGTACCAACATCATCAACTATACACCTCATGTATGTGCCAACTCATCAACTACGTGTCTCAACCGTGTACCCAACTTGTACCTCAACCAAAAGCCCTCATCAATTTCATCATCCAAATATGATTTATAACTTTGTAATATACCTGGTGTATATGATCACATACCTCCAAACCTTTCTTAACTTTAAACAACAAGAAACTAGCATTTACATCAAACTTTTCCTTAGTCTCACATGACTAGTTTTGGATTAGTCAACAACCCTAACTTGAAATAATCATAAGTTTGTACCTATAATGAATAAAGATATGAAACTGATACACAATGCTTCATTGTTTTAATGATAGAGCCTTGCCTCTTATTTATACTCTCCAAGTAGCTTCCTTAAGAACATCTTCTAGGTCACTTTGCCCACTTTCCTTATTTTAGGACTAACCCACCTCTAATTTCTCCATTAAATTTATTATTTAAATAATTTATTTTGTATTCACTTTGAATTATAGTACACCCATCAATTAACTTTATTATTTTCCTTCTAAAATATCTTAAAACACTTTGACTTCTTTGAGATTTTGGGGCTTCTAGATGACATAAGAGGGTCCTCCAACTTCGTAAGGCCATAACTCTCAAACTGTGAGGATTTATGTGACATTCCACATACCACCAGAAATGGAATGACATGTACCATCCATATAGAATAGTATTACCTGAAAATATATCAAAACTCGTACCATTATGCATCAAACAAACTTGGGTCCATTACCCAAACCCGGTTCTCCAACTTCTCATGGCCATAACTCTCTAACCGTGAGGAGTTATGTGATGTTCCACATACCACTGGAAATGGAATGAAAATAACTATCCATATAGGATAGTTTCAATGACAAATTCACTGAAATTAATCTCATTATTCCACAAATAAGCATGGGTTCTCTAACCATACTTCTAGAATAACTCAATCTGCAAAGCATCTTCTCGTGAGGGCTTTCACCATAAGGGGACCACTTTGGAGTTCATCCATTTCTATTTATTATCAAACATGAAAAGACAATAACAAGTCCTATTTACATCAAAAAATCTTTGATCCATTAACCAACCTTTGTACTACAGATATTTTTTCAAGGGTTGACATCAATGACAACCAACCTTAATCAACAGAGCTTGGGCTAGAAAAATTGCGGGGAAGATCATATTTTCTTTTGGGAGCGTAGGATTTGTTCCTAGTATTGATGATCATGAAATCCTCTGGCTCTACAAAATCTAGGACAATGATGGTAGTTTCTAGTCTTTTACCAAAGATCTTATCTCTAGCACTCTTCCTCACCTCACATGTGGCTTCCTTGTGGTGTTCCTTGCAAATGTTACACCAACTTCGAGGAAAGATAACTTTAGGTTGAAAATTATTTTCAATTGGGTTTTTAAAGGGGGGTGCAAAAGAGGATGAAGCTCCAGGGGTGAGAGGGGAGACATTTCCTTTTTGCTCATACACTATCATACGATTATTCATATCTTGTACTAGCTATAAGAGGGTGGACATGTCTATCTATTTAACCAATTCTCCCCGAGGAAGACTTGTTCTTTCAATCCATTCTTCATACTCTATACAAGTATGTAGAGAGGAACCGAGGTTATCAATGGATTTTTCCTCAAGCCTATGATTATAGGGGGGAGGTAATTCATTGTAATAATGCATGAAAGCATCTTGGTTCTGAGGTCGAATGACTTCATGGATTTGATTGTATAACTTAGTGAAACACAAGTTGAAGGACTTGATGGTCTCACCATCCTTATAGGCGATGTTATTGTACTCCCATAACTGCTTAGCTGGGATTTTAGATTTCCCATAGGTGGATCTGAAACAATATACTAACTCCTCCCAAGTAGAAATAATCTTGGGAGGAAGGTCAAAGAAATTGTTTGCAACCTTTCCTTCCAAGGAATTGATGAATAAGCACATGCAAGTATCATTTTCATTTGCTACTATGTTGTGACAAGCATTAGAAAATGCCACCAAGTGTTGGTTTGTAGTGACAATGTTATTTCCCGATAACCTAGGGAGATGCTCTTTGAATTTAGGAAGTGGATGATTAGAAGGTGTTGGGTTAAGAGGATAGGACACATGCCACAGTGTGGTTGTGGCATCTTCTTCAAACTAAAAAATACCATACTTTTTAATGACTTTGGTGTGATTTGTGGTAGATTGGACAAGCATATGGTGGCTATATAAGCTACCAATCATTGACGAAGCTGAATACTGAGAGGAGGAAGCACTTTGAAGCCACCAGAAAAACCATTAAATTCCATCATGTGGATGATAGGTGAGGGAGAGAAAAACCAACTGGATGAATCAGACAAATTTCTCCTTAGAGAACTTTGGTCAGTTGATAACACAACGTTCCTACTTCAAATTTTAGCAATTGCATTAATTTTAGGTGATAAACCTCTTTTTCTTCTAGAAACATCAGAGTATAAGGACATCAAAGTAAGGCCAAAACTGAAGGAACAAGAAGGTTACTATTGATCTCTAGGTTGTCTATGTCTAGTTTCCCAATGTTCTTGGGCACTAATATCTTGCTCAATTGCTTCCCAAGAATGATTAAGCTCAACATGAGTATTGGTAGTGTCTAAAATGGCATTGAACAAATTCAAAGCAATGCTAGTCTAATCTTGAAGACTGGGCTCAATATTGGGCTTCCTTGCAACAGGTACAGTCATTAAGAAATACAAAATTCAAATAATAAATATCATAAAAAATATGTATTGATGTTAATCAAGCATAAAATTAACCAGAGAGATATTGAAGATCTCCCAAGTATGGATGCCAAATAAATATTGAGGAAAAGATATGAAATAATATTACTCAAACATTTTTAGATCCTTCTTGGCTAAAGAAAGATAGACGAGAATATCACCCTATGTTTATAGCCATCAAAATTGATATCCTAAATCACAAGTATTGTTTACAAGTGCTTAGGATTTTTTTTTTTATAATTAAAAGCTTGCTGAAAAAAATCATTATTTATGTAATTTTCTGAAAATATCAGATGTTGAAATAAAGATAGAGACACAAGTAATGACACCAAGTCAATAATCAAAATAGATGAAACATAAAGAAATCCTTTATTTCATTCCAATTCATCAAAGACTCATTCTCTTTACAAAATTTCCTGAGGAAGTTTTGGACCAAAGTCAAACATAGATGTCCCCGATGAAACATACAAAAGGGCTTTTGACAGAAAATCCAAAAATGAACTTGAAAAGATGGATCAACTTGCCACAGATTTCTGCCCACTCGACTCTGCACAATAGCCTTTATCATCCATGAAAACTAATTCACAAACAGACAAGTCTACACAGACTATCAAATATAGATCAATGCCTCTGAAAAGAAAGTGTCTGAATGATGTAATTCAACCCTGAATCTTGTTGTCTATAATAGGACCCTGCTATCATAAAAACAAATTAGGCTTCTAATGAAATAAGGAAAGAATGAAAAATGAATTATCTCAACAAAAACTCAAAGATCAAACCTTAGTGTGCTTCTCCTTCTATTCTCCTTTTGTTCATCACTTTCCTTTTTCCTTCAAGCGAATTAGAATTGGTTGAATTAGTTGAACTACTTCATTAGTTAAGTTAACTAAAACTCAACCGAATTTTTAGTTAAGGGGAAAAATAATAAATCATAATAAGGGTTTTTAAATAAATAATAACTAGTAGGTGGGACCCCTTGTGNGTGACTCCCTTTAGCTTTTAACAATCATAACACAAGTGATTAATTAAATAAAACATCCATCCTTGTGACTCCCATCATCACATAAATATTTGACAATTTATCTCCATGATATTTGAAATTATTTCCAAAATATATTACTCATATATCCAAAAATAGCATCCTGTCCAAAAAGTTCAGAAGTCAACTGTTATCATCAATTTATAAATAAAAAACTTAAAATCCATACTTCCCACTCTGAGATGTAATCTTTCCCTTGTTGTTGTTGCCACCTTTTGATCTCTCTGAATTGTCCTTAGGTTGTCCTGAGCCTTTAGGCCTAATATCATTGATCAAATGAGAACAATCATCCCTCAATCGCATGTGGGAGGACACACATTTATCAGAGTGATTGGAGGGTGAGGAAGGGGCAGCAGTGGATTTTCCTTTTCTAGGGGCATGGTGGGCCTCGGTTTGAATTACCTCTTCCCCAGTTACCTCTTCCATGGCTACCTTTGCTGAAAACACTCATTCCTTTATGCATAATTAATTAGAAAATAGTTTCTTTAACAACCATACATGACAACTCTTTTAAAATATGAAATAAAATTTGGCTCAACAACATATCAAACTCATGCAATCCAATCCATACAAATTGTTTAGTAGTTGTCAATGAGCAGGGGGTGAACAAAGGTTCTGAGATATGAGAGGGGTTTGTATTGAGCGAAAAATGTTAAAATGCAGGGGAAACGATCATGATTACTGCTCAAAGACAACAAACAATCAACTGTAATGTAAACCAAATAACATATCACTGTAATCCATCCTTGCGATCTTAAACTGTTACAATACAAAGTTCCTCTTAACTGTAATTAAATTTTAGGAACAAGGAGTTGATAATGGATATGTGTAGGCGAGGGGATTGTAATTAGCAAAAAGTTAAATAATGGTAGGGGAAAAGAGTTGATATTGTTCATAAAATAAATTAAGTAATCCATAAAACAATTATGTATCTAGTGCAAACGATCCAACACTAACCAAATAATTATTGTGAACCATTAACCATTACTGTGAATAATTTAACCATTACTATGTGTTAAAATTTCTCATTGTTCACATCTAAATCCTTAACACTTTTAATTAACACCATGCCATCTTACTCAAAAACAATATGCCTTCCAAACAACCTTTATAAGAAATATGTTTACTCTCACTTGTTCCATTTAATATTTAAAACAAATTCCAATGAACACACAGTCATTTGTTTCAACTATGCTTAACATCCAAACCATCAACCATTGTCCATAAATTACTTCCTCAAATCAAACACAGACACAATTTCTTTTAAAATCATGCCTGATTCCATTCCTCTAATCAATTTAACAATGAAATTGCAATGAAACCATATTCTTATAAAACCCGTGCCCATCTCTGATGGTGAAGTCAAACGATACGATGCACAATATCCCTAAAACATACAAAGTGGATAGCCAAGTCACAACTATCAATCCTTTAAACTACAATGATCTCGATCAGGAAATTTAAACACATAGTAACAACAACCATCATTTCAATTTATACCATGTTGTAGGAAATACACAAACCAATGTATAACACAAGAAGAATTGTTATGAATTAATCAAACCATAAAATAATGTTGGGTTAACAATCCAATTGTTACAACACAAGAGGTAGTGACTGTGTGTTCGTTTCCATTTCTCAAATCAAATAATCAAAAAATGTTGAGCTATCAATTCAACTGTCATCATAAATAATGCAATGACTATGTATCAATAATAAAAACCATTGTCAATGCTATTAACATAGACGAGCCAATAATCAACCACTGTCAATGCTACTCCACCATCTCATAACAGTGAACAATATACCTGACCGGTTCGTTATCAAAATTGGGCTTTGAATAATCAACGGTGGGATCTGAGTAATCAAGGGTTCTCTTTGTGGAACTGACACATGGAGATTGGATTCGACCACACCAACAACAAGTGAGAACCCTTTCGAGAAAACACAGTGGACACACAGGCTACATAACCATTAGCTTGCAAGATAGGATGACAACAAACAGAGGAGCATAGGGTTCTTACTTGCCAATAATAACACTGAGAACACGCAGGGCATAACCCTTGTGGTTTTCCCCAAAACCTGAATAATGTTGATATAAAAAATAGAGCCATGAAGTATCAAACAACCCTAAAGAAAGACTCTTTGCATAATAGCCATCATAATCAACTGCACTAACACCAATAACATAAACGATCCCACAATCAGGTGAAAACAATATGTAGTGACCCAAGGTGGTTCAAAATCAAGCACAACAACCCCATAACATCAAATATGATTGGGTATGTTTACAAGAATTGTGAGGAGATGGTCAACAATTATGGACCGAATGAAACCCTCCAACCAAAACCCATAAGACAACAGAGAGATTTCACGGCTTCCACCACACATAATCATCAATGAAATCATGACTTTAACCATGAATTTTCCACTTGCAATGAATAACACACAACAACTATTCCAGAGAAATACCATGATTTTGCATAGTTTCCAGCCTTAAGAAAAAAAAAGACCAATACATCACTGAGCCAATATCTATTTCATAACAAGAGTGGGTTCATGGATGGCGAAAAAAACATACCTATAACTAAATAGCCTTAAAAATGTGAGATTGGTTGAGCAGTTCCTTCCTCGCCTGAATATTAGAGCTTAACCACAGTGAAAACAATTGAACAATAGCCAAGCTAGGGTGGCGACCAGTGGGAAAGGTATAGAATGAAGTGTACAAAATTCCCGTTCCTTCCATCCTCTATTCATTCAATTACTTAGTACACACCATCCAACCATCAATTAATCCATTGAATTAGTCCATGGATCGAAACTAACATCCATTACTTTCCAAGTGCGCCACCCTATATCAGATTAACCATTTCCAAACATAGGATAACACATATCAAATGTGCCTTCATATAACTCAATACATTGTATAGCCACTAACATCCACTAACATTTCCAGTTAGGACTAACATCAATCCTTTTAAATTTCAAATGCATATAGTGTAGCGTAGTATAGCATAGTTTAGCTTCTTCGCCTTAGATTTTTTCATAGGTCTCTTTTCTATTGCTCTTATTTCTTGTTATAACTAACACATGTCTTGTGCAGGTACAACATGTGATGATTCATGGCTCAAATAGAAATTCCATAAATGGGAATATAATCCATTCATTCATAAAATTTAGAGCTTAGAGTAATGAAACCCACATGTAGCATGCATTATCCATCTGCCATTATGTCGCAAATAAAACCAAGATTTCATCATCAATCATGTAGAACCTTGTAAGAAATGTCGAACAACAACATAAACATCAAATAAGAACTAGATCTGATCCTCCAATCTAGAAGGGGGTCCCACCTACTAGTATTATATATATCATTTAGCATATAAATAATAGGCTTTATCAATACTTTGCAGGCAAAATCCTTGGTGTGATTTTTATCGTCAACAAGTGACTTCATAGAGACATATAGAGGTGTACATTGGGATTCAGGGGGATGCACTGTATTGCATGGAGGAGATGTACTTAGTAGAGCATGGAGATTCATCTCCCTTGCAACAATATATAGATATGGGAGATCACCTTCACAGTAGCAGTAGTTGCAAGAGGGATGATGGTAGGAAAGTGATTGACCAACATTTTGTGGAGTTACCTCTGGTTGTACCCGATGGTTGGGGTTCAGTGATGAGTATAGGTGAGTATTTACCATGGGTGATGGTGGACGATATTTTGGTCAAATATTTGGGATTGACCAAAGAATATCATACTTCCATTTCCTACAGTCGGTTGCAGATATTTCTGATATCCATTTCCAACAGTTTCGTCAGTGACATCAGCATAGGGGAAGATAGATATTTACAGGGAATAGGGAGAGTAGGTTGGAAGAGACTATATGACAAGAGTGGATTTATTGCATATAGTATGATAGGGGTGGATCATCATAGAAATATAGTTGAGGCCTTGGGCATGATGTAGAGTATCCTAGGCCATAGGACAGAGGAGATCGCATAGGTTGATACATATTCACGTTCTCATTGGGATGAGGATGGAGGGATTTCTGCAGTTATCGGTAGAGAACATCAATAGTTAACGGGGATTGGAAGTGATGAAATTCCAAATATTCCATGGGATTCGAGAGTCCATTTGGTCAGTAGTTCGCTTCATGTTATGATGGTCTGGGTTGTGCCAGAGAGAAACATACTTCACTCTTGGATTGTTTTGAGAGGGCTTGCTGGGACTTGTTCTTGGTGGTGAAACAGGTTCTCCCTATTTATACTTGTGATTGAGTTGGTCGATGGATGGTAAGATTTTGGTTCCATGGGGATACCTTTATAGGTTCAGATTTTTTATAAAAGGCCCCATCATCACAGGTTTAGCATGAGGATCTAGGAGTGTTGTATCCAATATGTATACTTTGAGCATACAATCATGATCAGAGTAGTGCAGTGTCAGCATGATGGTCCCTAATAGAGACTAGCATGGGACCCTGGTATCATAGGGTTGGGCATTTCATTGACTAACAGAGTGGAGTGGATCTTTACAAGGGAAAATCACTTTGATTTTCTATCAAGCTTCAGTTTTGGAGGGATCACATCACTTTTTAGTGATTTGTTGAGGTCCAGTAGTACCTCACTATGGTAGAAACATGTTCAGTTGTAGGAGGCCATGTTGGGTTTGGTATGGTCTTGGAGGTCAAACTCATTTAGGGTGGAGACTGTGTATTATTTGTAGGAGACTCGTGGTGTTGATATGTTACAGGGATATAATTCATAGGGAATTGCAATTCACATATTGATATGGGATCCAAGTATTAGAGCACTTAGTATTTCAGTGTTTGATTGAGATGAGTTTCAAGTAGGGTGGTTGCTTGGGAAGTTGATTGAGATTTTATGGCCATTGATCATTCTACTCAATAGGAGCATCTAGTTGTCATGTGTGTTGAGAAATTGGAGGGGACACATCTTGAGGGGAGTCTACTTTATGTTTCACAGGTGGTTATGGGATCCTGGTATCATATGTATATTGATTCAGTTATTTCTTGAGGACAAAAAATATTCTAGCAGGGAGGACTGTAATGTCCCCAGTTTTGGACATTATTATATTACAGTGTTGTGCTAACCAGAGTAGCCAGATAGGTGTGACAGTAAGTTTAGGAGATATTGAGGGTTTTAATGGGCCTGACTTGCATCGTTCATCATATTTCATCATCATGATCCATTCCACACAACTTGGCTTTGGTTCTGTTACATTCTGATGATTTTCGTAATTTTGAGTTATTATGGGTTATATTTTAATTAAATTCACTGAGAATGCCATATTGGGCATATTACGTGGAGAAACCTATTACTGTAATAGCTCATCAGAATCAGAAGGAATATCACTACAGGATAAGATGATGAGAAGTGACTTTCAGTGGCTGGAGAAGCCATAAGGATGGATAAATAACTTTTTAGATGTAAATGATTAATTAATTAATTAAGTGATTTAATTAAGGAATAATAAAATAAATTAATAGTCACTCGAAGAGAAAAGGTGAATAGGGGGTATAAAAGAGAGGTAGGGGCCTCTATTCTCTCATTATGTTGTTTTTTATTTTGATGTCTGGCTTCTTGCTAAAGAGCCCATGCACTTGGTGGTTTTGAGGGTTTTGACTGAGCAAACCCTAGAGATCAGCTCGGTGATGAAATATTCCACCCAAACCAGTCCAATATTGGTAACTGAGGTGAAATATTACTCCCTCACCATTCTACATCATTTCTATTCAGCTCCAAGAGCATTTGTGGAGGAGGGGCGTATTGTTGGAGTTTTTCTGCAGAGCTAGGGCACACCCATCTTGAAAGAGTGGTTTGATTTTCTCAGAGGAGACCATATATTTAGGGGATATCATTCGAGTATTCTTATCCATCACCATAGCTCCCTTTTACATCATTATGTGAGTGGATTCATCAACCCATTCATTCTATTACTTAGGAGGGCGTGATTCTCTTTAGGAAGGCGTATTTTTCATATTAGATATTGTGAGTTGGAGAGGGATATCACTCCCAATTTCTTGGGGTTTCATCATAGGGTTTCTCTAACCCCCAATATACATTTTGGAAAAACAATTCAGTGGACTAGTGATCATATAAGTGGAGGTCGATTTATTGGCTTGCTACAACTAGTGAGGGGTGCATTGTGCTAGGGAGGATACCAGATATCAACTAGGGGTGGGTTGGAACTTCCATATATTTTGGTGATCAGATTGAGGAGGCTTTTGGAAGCCTAGATATTCATCTATATATTGTATCTTGTAGGCATCATCAGCCACACACTCTATTTCTTATATGTATTCCAAATCCACTCCATTTTGTATGAGGACAACCATTGTTATGAATAAAATCAGATCTGAGGTATTTGTGGTTATTTCTTGTGTTGTTGATATTGCATATTGATGAGTATATTCACTTTCTATATATTCATTATTTATTTCCTAGAAAACACACATAAAACCATCATTGCAAACCTTAGAACAATTCAAGAGACTAAAATCAACAAAGTGTTTGACAAAATACCACAACCAGAAAACTCATAAAAATCAATGTTCCAATCAATCTAGTTGGGAAAATTACAGGAGATGCTAAAATAAACATCGTTATGTTTTCATTTCACCATCATATAGTCTAATATAAGACACAAAGAGGAGGCTATTCCCAATTTTTTTTTTAAAATGAATAGTTTGAATTACTTGTTTATTTTCTTAACAGTAGACAAATTTACCTATAACTTGTAGTTGCAAAGTTTCTGTAATACTTGTTGAACGGGGTGAAAGTGTTGTTCTAGTTTCTTGTTTTTAACTATTGGCATGCCATATTAGTCTATGGGTGTAATTAGCTCCTCTGTTTTGTGCTTCATAGTTTATGTGTCATACATAAATAAACTAATGTGTTTTACTGAAATTTGGTGCTTCATGGTGTATGTCTCATGCATAATGCAACTACTATGTTTTATTGAAGTTTGTTTTGGTATTAGTGTAATGTTTGATCAAAGTAATTAACTCAATTTTTTCATATGTGTATGAACAACATAGACAATTCATGCAACTTTTCAGTGCAAAAAATGGTATTAAATATGGGATTTTAGTTTCATTCTTTCTCTGCTTCATTTATGTAGTACAATATATGTTTAGTAATTTATGAAAAATCACTGATAGTGGGAAATTTTGGAAGATTTTGGTCTATTCAGTAGTTTATACAAAATAAATGATAATGATTTTTTTAAGAAGATTTTGGTTTGGTTTTGACTTTAACAATACATTTTAGTAACAATTATATTCAGTAATTTATAAAAAAAAAAATGATAACTGCTAGTTTTAGAATATTTTGGTTTGAATTTGGTTTGAGGGTTACATTTTAATTGTGAAGATTCTTGAAAATTAATGATAATGGGTAGTTTTAAAAGATTTTAGTTTGGTTTTGATTTTAATATACATTATATTCTTGTGTGTGATAATTAATGCGAATCATAATTATAGCAACTAAATTGTAGATATATTCATATACAATTTGCAAATATGGACTTTAAGTTTCATCATTTTTCTATTTCCCTTTATGCAATAACAAGTGGGTTCACTAATATATACAAAATTACTAATAGTTTGTATTTTAGTAATATTTTGGTCTTTTTAGTAATGTATGTATTTCATGACAGGCACAATTAGTTTCTCTACTTGTTTTTTCATAGTGTCTACCTCATGCATAATGAAACTATTGTGTTTTACTGAAGCTTGTACAATCCTAATGGTGTAATTATTTATCAAAGCACTTCGATCATTGTTATCTTATTTGTATGAACAAGATAGACAAGTCTTGCAACTTTTTCAGTGAAAAAAATTGTGTATGATATGTCTTGGAATAATGAGAGGGGGGGGGGGTGAATCAGTGTGAGCACTTTTACAACTTTTAACCACAATATATAAACTTCAACTTATTCAACAATATATCATCAATGTATCATCTATGATTACATCCAATATATCATGAGCATATAAACATAAGCAACATAACATCAAATACATGTACCATACCATGTATCTAACACACCAAGTACATCAACAGTGTATCGTCTCATGCATCAAATATGTATGATAGGATATCATCAATGAAGTTCCTCAACCATAACAAAGATATCAACAATACAAAGATACCAATATATCCTACCATAACATCATTCAACATGCACCAATATCACCAAGACATGCACCTCATACATGTACCAAGGATATGCCTCGCATCATGCACCAAAGATGTGCCTCATACATATACCATTGCCTCAACAAGATACAAAAGGCATGACCATCACATCATCAACCAAAATGTACCTCAAACTATGTACCAATATCTCCAATACATGCACCAACAATGTACCTCAATAGATATACCTCAACCAACATGTACCATACATCTAGGATGTGCGTCAAGGAATATACCAAAACTCACCAGGATATCCCTTAATGATGTTACTCAATATCACCAAGATGCAACCTCATAACACATAAAATAACATAGTTGTAACATGTAGTTGACCTACCATACTGTAATACTAGCATGTAACTCTTCCACAGTCTTCAGCATCATGGTACCAACATTTGTACCAAATTTATCTTACCCTCGTAGGACTAAGACTACCTGTCATGTGGGGCCTTGCATGAAGAGTATTATGCAACCCACGGAGGTGCCTTGCGTGATGCCCTCAATATGAATTGTGAGGTCCTGCTAAATTAGGGTTCTAGAAAAACCCTTTCTCTTTGCAACTCCGAAACTTTCACTCTTCTTATACACTTTCTCCATTGCCTCAGAGTCGACCTCAGATTCGCCAATATACCAAAACATTATCATAAGATATATATTCAATAAATGTGTGTATGTACTTATGAGATACTCCTTGAGGTGTATTTATAATTTTCCAAGTAACTTCGCTCCTTAATACTAGGGCTTCTTGAACTTTCTTGTTGCAACAATTTTACCCTTACATTAATTGACTTGTAACTAACTAGGGGCTTCTTGGCCATTCTTTGGGGCTTCAAAATTCATGCAAACATATCTCCCTAAACATGAAGAAATATGTGGCATACCACCTATCACCATAAATTGTATGATGATGACTATCCATATATGAATTTGTTAACTACATTTTCTTTGTCCTTCATGTCCTTATTCCTCAAGAAAATTTGGGTCTCATGACCACATCTCTGAGGCTTTGTATATACTTCATCAAACACATCCAACACATCTACTGAAATCAACCACTCTTGTTGATATTAATGAAAACTAACTCACCATCAACATCAATCACAACTCTGGGGTATCTCTAGCACTCCAAGGGTTGACATCAATAAAATCCAACTTTCCAACAATCCCCCGCTTTGGAATTGATCACAACAACAACATTGATGGAAAAAATCATACTCCAATACTCATTCTCCCCTTGTGACCATTGATTCTCATCAAGTTTTCTCTCTCCCCCCCCTTTTAAATCAATGGAATAGAGTATCTCTCCTTGGGTATTCTCCCCCTATCTTCATGCATACGTTCTCTCTCTTCACATGTTTCTTTCCAAGTTCATCTTCTCTTTTGATATCAATAATAAAGAGTGAATTCCCCTGAAAGTATGCCTTTTTTGAGCAATGATTCTCTAAATTCACACCCTTGACTCTTTCTCTTCTAATATTTCTCTTTCTCTCCCTTTTACTTCATGGGGAACAAGATAACTCTCCCTATCGATATGTCTCCCCCTATATGCATGCTACTGATCTTCCTTTCGGGATATCTTTCTTTGATTATTTCTCTCACCTTGACTTCTCTATAATATGTAGAACAATATGAGGCTTCTTGCAAACTCTCCATTTCCTCTCCTTTGGTCCATGAGTGCTTCCTCTTGTAATTCTCTGACATATATAAAAAACATTCAAAAATTCTTGTCTTCAAATCTTCCAAGACTGTTATGTTCATTGTTTAGATATTAATGAACATACTTATTCAACAATGTCCCTATGATGGTATATCTTTTGTCGAATCTTTCTCTTTCCCTATTCTGTTATGCCTTCCACTAATTGTCTTCTTGTGACCAACTAATTCCATTAATTCTTGTTGTAAATATGCTTTGTCATATATGTATCTACACCTGCCAATGATCTAATAAATTCATCTCTATCCATATATCATAAGCTATACACAACTCTACTACTTAATTGTCCACAATTTTTACCCATTTGTCATTGTATTATCATGACAAATTGTTTGTTGTAACTAATCATCACATATTCATGTTTCTCAGAATTAATGAAATATGTCTACTCATCTAGAATACATTCTAAAATGAATATATCCATTTTTGGAAAGTGTGTCAATGATATTCCTTTGATATTTTCATGGGAACACTACTTCTCATTCGATCAATCTATCTTTTTGTACTTCTTATATCTAACTGCTCTGAATCTATGTGTGCAAACACTTGAAACTACTCGAAAGATGGTTCTCTAATCTGTAGTAGCTATTGCACTGAATCCCCCTGTTCAATATTCATATTTACTGGGATTCTTTGATTCCGATGGCTTAAAACAATGGATGAATCCATCCTAATGTGGAGTAATCTTCCTTTTCATATGTAGATTCATCATATTTTTGAACTCTGACTTTTTTCCTTGAGCCTTTGGATTCATTGTGATCTTGCACTAAAATTATTGAGAGTACAATATCTTTGTCCTGTCTTTTATTCACCTTCTCTTCTTTTGTTTATCACACTACTACACATCCTATGATCTCTCAGACATGTTCTTTATTCACATGTTGTTCTTGTCTTTATTTTCTTCTCCAAACCTTTGTGTGTCTAACATCAATATTTTCCTTCATGGAAGGCTCTAACATGCTTCTATAACTATGATATATGTTACAATACTTGTAGCATTTGTAACATTCAATGTTACGTGGGGCCACATAAGCATTTCTTGCTTGAACATTTCTTCCATAAACCCTGCAATCTGCAACTTCATGTTCAAATTTAGTACAATTAAAACAATTACCATAAGGGAAATTTACATACCTGGTAGTGAATGATCTTTTTTGTGCTGTAGTCCTTCTGAATTCCCTCCTTGGTTGATCATGATGTTTTATTTTGTTGATTCCTTCATCCTGATTGAATTTTCTTTGTTGCTTGAATGTGGTAGGTCTTCTTGAAGATGTATATTCATTTTTCTTTGATTCTTGCTGACCATGATTCCTTTCTTTGAGTACTTCTACATAACTCTTACCTTTTACTTCATTCTTCCTTTATGGAAACCTGGACTGCTTCTCTTCAATTTGTAAATGTGTTGAACCTGCATAGAATAGATCTAGCTAGAAAATACTACACACATTTGCAGAGAGAAATTGAGAAAGCAGAAGTAAGATAGAAAGAATAGAAGAATTCTCATTAACCGTATTCCACACTCAAAGAGTGAATAATTTACAATAAATATAGGATACATGAGTAACTAATGATCCATAGTGGTGGTCTAGATTGATCTGGACACACACCAACAATTACAAGAATAAAATGCCACCTAGTCTATTCTCTCAGGCAGTTACGGGAGTGAATTGCCACCTAGCTGAGTTAACTAGTCAACTAGTGTTCAGTTAACTAATTGAACAAAGAGTAGTGAGTTGGTGATGACTCCAATGTTGCATGGTGACAAAACCAATGCAACATCTAAACTCAACTCAACTAGTCAAACTGAAGTGTCAACTGAAAGAGAATATTCTCTAGGTGGAATATTCTCCCCTAAAATATAGGAGACTGC
>JASDQU010505711.1:29016-39716 GCA_032191745.1 Picea mariana | reverse complement strand
TATACAGTTTTGAGTTTTTACAATGCCAAATGATTTGTACATGATGATGTCTGTGATGTGTTTTAATTTACATGTGATGTACAATTTTTCTTTCCTTAAATCTTATATATGGGCGAGATACCGATCCATGATGTAATTAGCTAACGAATCCGAAACACTGTTGAGTTCTCTTGGAATGTGTCTATATTCAATGTAATCAAACATTTGTTCAAGACGGCGAACTTGCAGGTGGAGACGTAGCAGGATAGGACTACGGATAGCATAGATATGGTTAAGTTGATAGACCACGAATTGGGAGTCTAAGTAAACAATGATACGAGAGATACCTAGGGAGGAGGATTGGGTCAAAAGGCCGATGACAGCGTGATATTCTGCCATGTTTTTGGACACTGGTCCTAAGCAGATACCTCTTAAACTTACCACCTCATCAAATTGGTAAATGACCCATGCTGCCAAAGCAATATTTCAGGTATGTCGACTAGTGCCATCCGCAAACCTGAAAAAGATAGGAAAGGAAGACGTCATCTGCACATGAAAACACAAGCACAGTCATGAGTGGTAAAGGAAAAGACTTGAGCACGCGAAAGAAACAGACACACCAAACTAAAATACAATAATGTACAAAGTACATATGCTAGGTGATCTAGGCATAGTACTTTTTAAGGTAAAGCCCATTCCGGGGCTCTCCTAGGGAAATTCCATCATGATCTACTAACTCGTAGGCACCTCTATGTAGAACACGCTTCACGATGTAAGGACCATGCCATAGAGGTTCTAACTTTACTGTCCCCAATTTGTCATGAGCTTGGTCATAGACGAGGACTAAGTCTCCTTCTGTAAAAGTCTGAGGATAGACGGATTTGTCGCACTGATTTTTTATTCATTTCTGATGTGCCTCGTTAACGAGAGTGTCATCACGACGTGTTTCATCCAGCTTGGATAGATATAAGAAACGTTCTTCTTCGGAAAAAGTATGGGGTAGGAGTTCTACTTTAAGTTTGAGAGATGGAATCTCACACTCGATTTGTAGAATGGCTTCGATGACATACACCAACTGGAAAGGAGTAAATCCAGTTGCGGTTTTCACGGAAGTGCGAAAAGCCCAAAGAGCGGAGAAAAGTTGTAGATGCCATGATGTCTTGTTTTCCCCTACCATGAATTGAATCATGGTTTTCAGGAATTTGTTGGTGGCCTCAACTTGTCCGTTGGCCTGAGGATAGTAAGGGGATGAGTTTTCATGGCGAAAACCCAATTTGACATGCAGTTTGCTCATCATCTGGTTCTTGAAGTGTGCACCATGATCAGTGACAATGGCACGTGGTACACCAAAACGAGTTATGATATGGTTGAAAAGAAAGAGAGTTGTGGTACGACCATCGTTCAGAAAGGTAGGCATAGCCTCAGCCCATTTGGTGAAGTAGTCAACAGCGACGATTATATAACCGTGCCCCCCAGCTGAGGTAGGCTTACATTGCATGAAATTGATACCCCACTTGGCGAAGGGGCCGATGGTGATAATGGGGTGCAGTGTAGTAGGGTGGGTGCATGCCTTCTTATTAAATACTTGGCAGGGTGGGCATTTTTTGACTGCCTCGATACAATCTTTGAAAATCGAGGGCCAAAAGTAGCCGGCACTTAGGATTTTTTGGGCTGTGGCCATCCTAGAAAGGTGACCGCCACAGGTGCCAAGGTGACAATCATTTAGAATGTGTTCATCCTCCTCATGAATCAGACATCATCGAAGGATAGTGTCAATACCATGGCGATACAAGGTGTCGCCAATGATAAGATAACGATGAGAGTGGTGACGAATACATCGACGCTCTTCACGAGAAATGTTAGGCTGAAAGCGTTGGGTTTGGAGGTAAAGTAGGATGTCTCCATACCAAGGATCAGAGGTGTTGATGAGGAAAAGAGATTCATCGAGGAGAGAATCTCTAGGTTCGATGTCTTCATCGGCATGAGGGAGAGCACAGATAAGCTCTGCAAACACTAGGGATTTCTTGGCTTTGGACTTCGTAAATTCAAGATTGAATTCCTGAAGGATAATGATCCATTTAGAATACTTGCCCCTAAGTACTTGACATGTCAGGACATGGTACATGGGGTTGGAGTCCACAATCACCGTGGTGGTGCGCAATAAGATGTAATGGTGGAATCTCTGGACAACGATGATGGCTGCCAGAGCCAGTTTCTCTACATGTGAGTATCGGAGTTTGGGTCCAGATAGACTCTTGCTCAGGTAATAGATCACATGTTCTTCACCGTTGGGGTCCTCCTGAACTAACACCATCGCAATAGTGGAAGTGGAGGCAGCTAAGTAAAGGATATAATCCTTTGTATACTCTGTAGGGTGTAACAAAGGTGCATGGGTCAAGGCGTGCTTGAGAGAATCAAATGACCTTTGAGCAGTGTCATCCCAGATGAAAGGGGTGTTTTTCTACAGTAACCGCATGAATCCCTTAGTTATCTCAGTGTAGTTGCAAATAAAACGGCGTAGGAAGTTTTCTTTGCCTTGCAAACTTTGGAGTTGGGTTAAATTGGTAGGTGGGGGTAAGGCTAGAATGGCCTTAATATTTAAGGGATCCACCCTGATCCCGTCTTTAGAGACAATGAAACTGAGGAGTCAACCGGATTCGGCAGCAAAAATGCACTTATGTGGGTTCAAGCGAATACAGTAGAACTGACATCGTAGAAAAATAGCCTGTAAGTGATCAACGTGATCAGATCGATTGGATGAGTGGGCAGGTAAGTCATCGAGGTAAGGCTCTGCGATATGCTTGATATCATGGAAAGCGTATGACATGGCCCACTAGAAAGTAGCACCAACATTTTTAAGACCAAAAGGTAGCTTTCGATAAGAAAAAGTTCCCCATGGGTAGATAAAGGTTGTCTTATGTTGATCAACAGGTAAGATTTCAATCTGGTTATACCCAGAGAAGCCATCCATGAAAGAGAAGATTACGCTCCCTGTGCAATTATCAATGATTTGGTCGATGAAGGGCATGGGGTAGTTGTCCTTTGGAAAAGCTTTGTTGAGATCCTGATAGTCAACACAAATATGGATGGTTCCTTGTTTTTTGGCAACCAGAACAAGGTTGGAGACCCATTCTGTCAAAGGGACAGGATAGATAAAGCCATATTTTAGAAGTTTCTCAACTTATGCCTTTATAGCTGCGATTTTCTTGGGATGAACTGAGCAGAGTTTTTGTCGAACATGTTTTTTGCCAGGGTAAGTCTTGATTTCATGTACGACGATCGAAGGGTCGATCCCTGGCATTTCCTCGTAGCTCCAAGTGAATACATCGTGGAAATCTTTAAACAAAGTGGTGTAAGAGACCACTTCTTCGGGTGTGCAATTAGCACCAAGATTAATGTTTTCCATGACACCTTTTTTGCTCAAAATATCAATAACGATCGTGGTAGAGATGTTACCCATATTCCCCTCAGAGAGAGTATCTTGTGTGAGGATAGGAGACTGTGGAGCATCGGTAACATCGGGAGGGAAGACAGAGTGTATTTCTTGGTGAATTTCTTCCAAAGGCGAAAGAAAAGAGGATCGATGATGGTTATCATCCCAAGGTAGATCGTCAATACTAAGCATTTCCATAATAGATTTGTCAGAAGGAAAAATTTAGGAAATGTAATCGATGGCATACGATAGGGAATCCAACCATGAGGGCATCAAGTAGGCATCAGGTGCCAATAAATGTGGGTTGTTCGAAGAAGGAGAGGAATATTGAATAGCTACGTATGCAGCCTCGGCTGGGCTAAGTGGCATAGTGTCACCGAGCACATCGAATTCTAGAGGACTAGGTACAACCCAAGGGTCAAATGATTCCAAGGATTGATAAGGCATAGTTGAGATCATCTTGACGGTGGAAATATGATGCGCGGTAGGTGGAAGTGGTGTAGGGAAAGTACCCATAAGGCTAGAATATTTTAACAAGCCAAAACCAACTCTTTCATACGTAACTAGATGGTCTCCCAAAAAATGAATGTTGTTGGTGACAGGGACGCAAGCGTCGAGTGTGCAGAAATTGAGTTGATCGATAGTGACAATTTTTCCTTGATGGGGGAATTGTACACATCAAAATACCGACGAGGTGACAGAATTCATAGCATAGAACCAACTTCTTCCAAGTAGTAGGTTGTAACAGAGGGGGGCATCAACCACCTCGACATCAATGGTAACAGTTTTTCCACCCAACTAAACAACTAAGGATTGTAAAATTCCATGTGGATGAAAACCTCACCCATTGAAAGTGCATAACATCGTAGGGGATTTGTTAAGGGTAGGTGATTTTAAGCCTTTCCAACAAGCTAAAGACATGACACAAGTAGAGACTCCCTCATCTAAGATAGTTCAATGGATATGTTGATTGTGAACAACAACATCGATTTGAAAAGATAACTGGTGGGAGAGTCATGGTTGATGATCATCCAGGTTAAACATGAGGTTATTTGATGACTTAGGATCAAAAGTGTTGATAGCAGCTAAGAGTGTTCTACGTTGGCTGGGACAGTGTTGTAGAACTTCCAAAGCAGACATAGCACACGGTGCTTGAGCCAAATATTCAACAATGTTGTAGTTTTGGGCAGCCCGTGAACTAGGATTGAAGGTAGATTTTCGGATAATGCTCTTAGGAGGGCGTAAAATGGAGTCAAACAAAGGTTTATCAATCTGAAGTGGCCCGGATGGAGGGTGTTTACACCCTTTTCGTCACCTTGGTGAGCAAATAAGAGGTGCTTACATGCCCAGTTGGGTCTTGCTGAGCATGACAGTTGTAGAGGAAAGAGTTAGAGAAAGAAAAACAAAACTATAAGCAAGAATTAAACTAATACAAACTAAAATCATACGCATATGGGTATAGAGATAACAAACACAAAAAGACCAATATCACCAATGTTTTTAGGCTGATCTATTTATGAAATCAAAGCACAATGAAGAAAGGGGACTATGAGTCCCTTCTTCCTCCAAAGGAAGGCTCTTGGACCCTCACAAACTTGCTCTCCTTACAACAAGAAAAATAAAAATGGTGATGAAAGAACTCCTTTGCAAATCCACTCAATGGAGAGGTGGATTGCTCAATGAAATGGTGCCAAAGTGATCTTGTCAAGGATGGAGTCCTTAAAACAATATAGGCAGCATAACATTGCATGAAATTCCTTGAGAAAATGAGGTTTCTTCATGGCTTTTTATAGCATTGCATTGGGTTATTGTGTAACTTCTTTGTAGTGTGAAAAGAGGCTCTTTAGGGCTTTATTAGGTCTTTGACCAGCCTACCATGCGGATTCAGCTCAGATTTGAGGGTCAAATCGGCTTGGGAGCTGATCCATAAGTGGTTGGGAGGCCGACCACTTCAATAAATGCATCGTTTAGCAGGTGCACAGATTTTTGTGATAACAGTCGCGCATCGTGTGCGTATGTGCGCATGGTATGTTTTTGTTCCGCACATGTGCGCACGCACCCAACTTCTGTAAATCGCTCTTAAATTTTTCACTATTTTGTATAGTTTTTTACCTTTTTGGAATGCTGTGAAATAAATTCAGTGCCATGAATGACTTCATTACTGTTTGACGATGCTGAGTTCTGGTCACCATGTGCGGACGAAATTTCAGTGATATTAGATGCCCCCTGATGGATGAGGTTAGGAGCACACGTATAGCTGAAATCCATCAATGTTTCTTCTACTGAGAATGTTGTTGTAAGATAGAGCAATAGTGGGATCGTTCAAAGTGATCCATTGGAGAAAAAAGGAACCGGTAGGACCCGACCTTCTATGAGTTGTGCAAAAAATAGAAAACTGTGTACAAACGAGGCGGACATGCCCCATGCTCGTGTTATGTAACTCTGAAAAAAGATGACTGGAGTGTTGGTGTAGACAACTGTAGTGCCCTCGGGGGCAGTGATGATAAAGGAAGAAGACAATTCTGCAAAGGAACATACTCTGAATAATAGGCAATGATCGCGGAAAAAAAGTATCGGCGATGATGCGGGTATTGATGGCCCTACCAAGTTCAGAGGTTTTTGGAAAATGATAAAAATAACTGCAATAGTCGCAAAGTAAGACCCACCATAAAATGAGAAAGGGTTGGTGTCGAATGTTATGGGGGCCAACGACAGCAAGGAGCAATGATGTTTCACATGCCGTCCGAGATCTCTCATTGAATGGAGAATGAGAATCAAGATACTGTCACCCTTCCGGAAAATTATGCTAATGTCGACAAAAGGGGAACGCAACTCCTAGAAGCAAGGAGCTTCGTGGAATCTACTGAGGTGAGGAAGTGACAAAGGTACATGGATGAAGTCAAGAAGTGGGAAGACTCAAGACTACCCTTGGTTGGAGGATGTATGAGATAAAAAGTAGTCGCAACCGTGTAACAAGGTCGAGTGTCCAGGGGACTACAAGACTGGTGATAAGTTGTGCTAGAGGCGGGACAAGTTGAACAAATTCATAGGGTAGAGGTAAGTGACCTGTGGAGTACTCTAAAGATATGGATGATGCCGGCAAAGGTAGATGATAAGTAATGCTCCAACCAAGGGTGACATGGGTTGCATGTGGCCAAAAGGAAGCAAGTCGCCAACGGTGACGACAAAAGAAAATGTAATGACTGGAAATAAAGGTGTTTGTACAATAAATAATGAATAATTTGGGGAGGAATGTACAAATACAGAAACGGGTGCCCCAGTGTGAAATGTGTGCCCCCAGGAGGGAAAAAGTTTCTTGGAAAACTGATGAAGGGTGGGGGGCCCATTGGTGAGTTTTTATATGAGGTAGGTGAAATGAGGATAGGTTCACAGATGGGAAAACTGATTGTGGATGAAATGGAGGGTTCCTGATACTGCGGAGGCGTAGGTAAAAAATAGAACCGTAAAGAGATAATTTGGGAGTCCATGTGGGAAAGCTAGCAAAAATGAGGAGAAGGAGTATGTGGCTGATTCACGACAGGTTTGAAAGACTATCGAGACTCCCATCCCTAAAGGGTAATGAAGAACAGCATGAGTGTCAAAAAGTGCCAAAAGGTGCTATGAATGGGACAACTCATGTGGGTGAGAATGCTACCAGGTGATAGTACCGAAGGTGCAAATGGAGGCGTGGGTACTGCAGAGCCGGAAAGGGGGATCCTAGAGGCCAATATCAGAGGGTGTGACTGGAAATGTGAATGCGATACAGTGGGCAAGACTGCATGCCAGTTTTGAGTATATACCTGAAGGGGTGGTGTTGATGAATGATGATCAAGTACCTACACACATGACAACCAAATACCCAAAGTGAACAATATCTGAAGAGAATCTAAAATATGAGCATGTGTTTGATAAATGTGACTATGCGTGTGCGTACCTGACCATGATATGAAAAAAGGTGCCCCGGGGGCTCATGATGAAAAGTGACCCAGGGACTGTTGTGATGTAGGTGATGGGATGTTGATCTCGTGGATGAAGACGGTTTGAAAAACGGACACCTTGGGCTCCCGGAATGGTGAGTGGAAGTTTGGCAAAAGGCCTATATATAGCTGTAGGGCCCACATTGCCACCTCATTTGTACCTACTGCAATAGTGACTGGACGAGCAGTTTTCAGAGGAGATTTGGAGATTCAGGGAGGACGAGGCATCCGATCGAAGTTCTGTGAGTATCAGGTTAGTGGTCTGATCATCCTGCATAGAAATAGGTTTTCAAGTTTTGGGCAGGGTTTGTACGGAGGGTCGTACATGGGTATTTAGGGGTTTTTTTATGGGGTGTGGGCCCACATGCGCGGGCGATTCGGTGAAAGGCACGCATATGTGTGTGCCTGTACACCGAATATACGTGCATGGGTACATGGTACGAGGAATTTAAGGCACGCCCGAAGAGCGCACCTGTGTTGTGAACAGGCGCGCATCAGTGCACGCCTGTAGGTTTGACAAGCGCGCACTGGTGCGCGTCTGTATGGTAAACAGGCGCGCTTAAGAGCGCGCTTGTGAAGAAAAAAGATGCGCATTGAGGCACACTTGTTCGATGTATAGGAACGCATATATGCTCGCTTGTGTGTGAACAGGCGCGCATGTATGAGCGCCTGTGGGAACAAAACCGGCGCCTAGGAGGCAAGGTTTGAAGGGTAAAAAATGAGTCTGTTTGATGTTGTTGATGGCTATCTGAGCTGATATAGGATTATGTGTTGTTTGCAGGTGGCCAGAAGTGATGATGCCATTGCAGTGGAGAGAGCGATACTGGGCCTAGTTGCGAGATGTTGTGGCCATTGAGGGGCCTGGCGTGTAGGTGACTTTGGCAACCTGTGGGTTGCTAAAGTTTTTTGGGTGCCCGTTGATACGGGCACAGGAGTATTTGCTGCAGTTCTTGATCCAGATTTGGAGTTCGGAGATGCACTGCTTCCTCGTGCGAGGAGAGCATATCCCCTTCACTGCGGTGGAGGATATTTATTTTCTCACTGGGCTCCCATTTCGAGGAACGCCCCTATCGACAGAGCCGGTGCTGCCTAGGGATACAACCATGGCCACGATTGGCCAGTGATACTGCTCAGGTCGGGACTTTATGTCTGGGACTGTGGTGAGCATTAGTGCTATAGACTCCCTAGCTCATCGCTGTATAGCAACGATGATTGTACGAGTATACGGGTCACTGGCGACCCAACGGATTAGTGGTGGCCAGCTGTTGGTGCTGGAGAGAGTATTGGATGGCGAGCAGTTTGCTTGGGGACTGACACTTCATGCTAGGATGGTGGCACAGTTGGACCACTGTCGGTCCACTGATGGAGGAGAGTTTGCTTTTGGGTCTATCCTAGTGGCCTGGTTTTTGGAGAGGGTGTCGATGTTGCGCCCGAGGGTTCTGTTGGAGATGCCGGGGGCACGAGAGCCGCGATTGAGGTGGTGATCGACAGTTTTGGTTCACCACGGTGGTGGCGAAGGTGGCCACTTCTTTTCAGTAGAGGCAGCACGGATATGGCAGCAGATTCCGCAGGTAGTACTTCGGTACCCCTATGATGGGGTTGACTTCCGGGGTGACCCGGACATGGTGTTGCCTCCGGGGGAGGTGTTTAACCATCGAGGTATGCTTAGTATTGTGTATGTTTTTGATTTATGTTGACTTTTGAGATATCAGTCCATATGTCTATGATATAGCTGTTGATACTATATGTTGTTGTTGTTTTGTGCATGTGTAGATGTGGCACCTCGCAGGCGTGAGGTGGAGATGTAGAGAGCGTCGGCTCGTCGAGAGCCAGAGAGATGACCGCAGGGGGAGAGACTTCGGCGGGAGGATGCCGTGGGGTGACCTACTGAGCCCGAGAGGGCAGCGAGGAGGCGTCAGTTCGATGACCCGGGTGCAGTGCCATCACATGCTCCTCCGGCGGTGGCCGGAGTGGATTATGATGACATACACTGTCGTTTGGAGACAGTGTTGCAGGATGTGCCTTAGGGCATGTGGACTCGTATCCAGGATGAGAGCTTCATGGAGCAATGTGTGGGGGTGTCGCCACCATGGCGGGCCATAGTGCGGCGAGCAGCAATGCTGCGGCGATGACGAGTGGACGCCTGTCGCCGGGGCAAGAGGGACCTGTGGGTGGTCCACCACCTCCTAGGGCAGGTGGTGGTGGGCCACCACCTCCTCCTGAGGGAGGAGCAGGTGGGGGTGCGATAGAGGCACCATGATGTATATGTTTTTGTTGTATATAGGCTGGTGAGCCAATTTTTTGTGCCGAGGTGTTGTGCTGGCCTGCGGACCCGTGTATTTTTGTATGTAAACATTCGTATGGCCTGATGGGCCTTGATATATATATATATATATATATATNCATGAGTATACCTTTTTGATATCCTGATGTTGTCTACATGTGCTTTTTTTTCTTTTGATGAGGTCTATTCTATATATATGCTGTGACAGGATTTGTGATATGTTTATGTATGTGTAGCTTGATGTTATATATGCCAATCTAACACTATGTTAGCTAGTTGATCTGTTGTTTCATTCAATTGTCTTGGAATATGTGTAAATGTAATGGAATCAAAATGTCAATATAACAGTCTAACCTGCAGGTATTTTTGAAAGAGGCACGGATCACGTACACGGTATACATTGTTGAGCTGGAGAACGACTAGTTGAGATTCGAGGAAGACGCTAAGGTGATGAATATGATGATGCTGGGCGTTGGCCAGGAGGCCAATGACAGCAGTGTATTCGGCTTGGTTGTTGGTTGTTGGTCCCAAACATATGCCGCTTGAATGCAGCATTTCATGTGAGGGGGTGTAGAGAGCCCAAGCAGCTGAAGCGAGATTTTGTGTCCAACGGCTGGTGCCATCAGCGTAACCGATGTGGTAAGCTAGTGGAGGAAGCATCTGTCAATATCACAAAGGATATTTTAGACGAGAGGGGAGGAGAAAAAAGATTAAAAACACTAGAAAATAAATAACCTAAAGTAGAATGAGCATAAAATTTCTTGAGATACAACCTGTTGACGGGTTCTTTGAGAGAGTGGCCTTCAGGATAGGCTAGGATGTATGCGCCTTTAGTGAGGCAATGTTGGATAATGTAAGGTCCATGGTAGAGTGATTCGAATTTGTCGTGGCCAAAGGTATCATGAGTGATATCATAAGCTAGGACAAGGTCGCCTTCGCGGAATGATCGAAGGTTGACATGGCGATCAAAGGTAGCCTTAGATCATTTTTTAGCTGCCTCGTTGTTCTGTAAGGAAGATCGACGATC
>JASDQU010505708.1:76454-101599 GCA_032191745.1 Picea mariana | reverse complement strand
ATTGAGGAAAGACCCCCATGAAAATGAAAGAAAATTCCTTTCTTTCCGCCCTTTTTACAAAGGAAACGAACAAGGGCCTCAACAAGGGCAACCACTAATACCACCACCATAGACCCCCAACCCATCCAACTAATACTCCGTACACCTCCAACCTCCCAAATGCCGAAATCTTTGCCTTTTCCACCCACGGGCACTGAAACAAAAGAACCAGATGCCCAGGGTGTTGCGACATCATCTATTTCAAATCAAGTAGCTGAAACACAAGAACCAGCTACCAATTCAGTAGTTGAAACACAAGAACCAGCTACCCATTCAGTAACTAAAACACAAGAACCAGCTACCCATTCAGTAGCTGAAACACAAGAACCAGCTACCAATTCAGTAGCTGAAACACAAGAACCATCTACCCATTTAGTAGCTGAAACACAAGAACCAACTACTCATTCAGTGGCTGAAACATAAGAACCAACCATAGCTGCCACACAAGAACCAGCTACAGCTGAAACAAAAGAACCAGCTGCTGATATTGATACTGAGATGCAGGAATCAGAGGTCCAGGGTGCTGCAACATTACTCTCCTTACATCAAGAAGCTAAAACACAAGAAGCAGCTACCGATCCTGTAGTTTCTCCACAAGAACTAGCTAGTGCGGTTGTGACTGCTACACAAGAACCAATCACCCCTCAACTAGAACCAACAATGGCCTCTTTCTTAGAAGAAAATGAGTTTTTAAAGTCTGAACTGGAAGCCTACAAGCAAGATCTAGCCATGGAAATGGAAGCTTATGAAAAGGAACTTAATTTATACACTCTAGCTCGCACAGTGACCATGTCAAAAGGAACTACAACAGAGACTCTGTGTAGAGAATATATGTGCTATCAATGTGGGGACATCTACTATCAAGCATGCTACAATGTAATACAAATCCCAATGCCAGGAGCTCCCCCTACTCCTTCAACTTTTGGAGTCAAAGAAGAACCTGCTGTTACACAAGAACCAGCTAGAACTGTCACACAAGAACCAGCTACAGCTAAAACACAAGAACCAGCAGGACCTCCCAAGACTAAGACTGGGTCCTGCCCTGCAACAAATGTCAAATTTGAAACCCCTGCTTTTGTTAACAAAGCTGTACAAACAGTGCCTATTGAGGAATTTACACTTCCCCGCCAGATCAATATCCACACTTTTGTGGAACAATCTACTCAGACCTTACCTCACCCCACTACTTGCAACGTTGAAACACAAACTCAACCATGGGATGAGCAGGCAGTAATACAGAAATGGAAGAAAGAGTATGCTACTACACAAGCCAGAATCCTGCAAGAGCACAGACAAATCTTGATAAATCACACTTACTCAAATTGGGAAGCTTTAGAGCAGACATGCTAGGAAGCTCGTGCCCTTAAGAAACATAACAAAGAATTGAAAGGCAGATTGGCCCTGGTATTTGACTTGGAACAAAATCTATTGGCTACAAGGAAACCATCCTACAATTACTCCTTGTTCCTTATGGAACGACTTACATGGTTTCAGATCAAATCAATCACAGAAGGAAGACCCCATGCAGTACTATACCCAGCAGATTTTCTCAAAACCTTTGCAGAAGCCTCTGCTAGGGATCAACATCTCCTCTGCGAGGCATACTTTCATAACAAGGCCATCCCCGAGAACAGGTAGCTGAACCTTAACCCTCTTGTTGGGGACATCCAGATTCGAGCATTCACCTCCTTTCTCCACAATCAGATTTTGTGGCAGGATGACTTCCTGGCTGCCAAGCACAATGAAGATAATCACCTTCTCTGGATAAGACCAGAACCACAGAATGCAACCACCTTTGTCACAGAATATTATTAGTTCTTAAAGAAACTAGGGATGATTGAACATGTTCAACAACTACAATCAACAGTGCTTCAGGATTGTCAGCGCTTCATTAGATCCACAGAGATTTCTGCCCTCTAGGCAAACAACTTGTTTTGGCAGCAATCCACTGAAAAAAGACAGGAACACAATCCTTTTAGCCCTACTAACCTCGAGATAGAAATCTCCAAAGTACCTAACTACATCCAATGTGTTCAGCAATGTGCTGAAAGCTGGATAGGGTACCGGTTTTATATTCCTATCCTCTGGTTGCCAATAGAGAGATATCAAATCCATTATAAGTTGCCTAAGAAGACAGAAACAACAACTTGGCAAAGGTTACAACGATTCCAAGGGTTCAGAGCGCCAACAGACAGTACCTCCCACAGCTACTGCTTGAGTAACTTGCATGCTCAGAGTCGGTATTCAGACTCTGATTCAGAGTGAAGTTGCCTGAGGACATGCAAAATTTTAAGTTGGGGGGGATGTTAGGACCACACAATGTACCTTTTTGCCCATACTTTTTGCCACCATTACACTCTTGGTCACTCACATTTAAACTCATATTATCACTTTATCCTATCTTTCCAAAGGTATATAACATCTCTTCTCTTTACTATACGATTAATCTGTTTTGCATATAATTTCACATCACTCTCGTACTTAACCATTGATTAGAAATGTATAAGTGCTGAAACAGTTCAAACTGCAGATTAGCATTTGAGGCCTATTGCTGAAACATCAACTCACAGAAGTTGTTACATAGTCCATGGTCGACAATGTTGAAACACAGAAGCTGTTACACAGTCCATGGTCGACGATGCTGAAACACAGAAGTTGTTACACAGTTCATGATCAACGATGCTGAGGAAGCTGTTACACAGTCCATGGTCACGATGCTGAAACACAGAGGAAGCTGTTACACAGTCCATGGCCGACGATGCTGAAACACAGAAGAGGCTACACAGTCCATGGTCAACGATGTTGAAACACAGAGGAAGCTGTTACACAGTCCACGGTCAACAACAACTCACACAGATTGACTACAACAACTGCACCGTGAGCCAAGAACCAACCATCGCTGCTACCTGAGGAGTGTTGAAACAGTCAGAACACAAATCCCGTGGCTGAAACAGCCTGCGATTTGCGATGCCGAAACAACATACAATAGCAGAAACAAGAAAGAGCTGTTACTCCAGCCGTAACAACAACACCTCACTCAACACTCATAATAGAATTCTGTTGTGGGAGATTAGGATATCCTGTTCCAGTTTAGAAAGTCGATCTAACTAAGAATAGGACTCAGATATACACCTGTAATTTTTGATCAATTGTATCGAAGGGATTCCCTCTTTAAATAAGAGGAAATCATCATTCGAGAGGATATCCAGTTTTTGTACTAAGAAGGGTTTACAGAGAAGGACGTACTTCATTTTCAGATTGTAATATGATACATTGATANGAGCATCCTTCTCTAGCCTTTTCGTTTCAAGGGAATCTTGTGAGAAGAGAGGGCCCATCTTCTTCACAAGATTCACCCATTAGTTTTATAGTGTGTTAGTGTGATCTCTATTTATGCCTTGATTGATTTCTGTCTTGCTGAAACACTACTTTAATGAATTCTGCTTTGCTGAAACACTACTGAACTCTGTCTTGTTAAGAACTCTGTTTTATTGAACGTTACATTATTTTCATGAAGTTAATGCTTGGGTAACTGTTAATCATTTTAGTTAGCAATCTCGTGTGATTAATTTATGAAAGCTTGCTAGTCAGAGACTGGTGCTGAAGGTTCCTGCTTTGGGAAGGAAATAGGGTCCCGTCTCTGTTAGAATTAGTTAGCCTTCAATTATTTCCATGAGTGTGCTAATCAGAGACTAGTGCTGAAGGTTCCTACTTTGGGAAGGAAATAGGGTCATGTCTCTGTTAGAATTAGTTAGCCTTCAATTATTTCCATGAGTGTGCTAATCAGAGACTGGTGCTGAAGGTTCCCGCTTTGGGAAGGAAATAGGATCCTGTCTCTGTTAGAATTAGTTAGCCTTCAATTATTTCCATGAGTGTGCTAATCAGAGACTGGTGCTGAAGGTTCCTTCTTTGGGAAGGAAATAGGGTCCTGTTCTCTGTTAGGAGATAGATAGCCTTTAGTGTGCATTATTTCAGTTAAGCAATAAGTTCATGAAGTGTGATGATCAGAAACAGGTGCTTAAGATTCCTGCTTTGGGAATAGGGTCCTGTTCTTTGGTTACAGACTAGTTGGTATTTTCTGTTGCAGTATCTTGTGTTATTTTAATGTAATCCAAGATTCTTCAATTAATCATTTCCTTAAACTTTGAGCTCTGCAATAGGTAGATTACTTTTCTGTAATTCAAGCTAGAACTTCAGTTCATTCAAGGCAAGTGTGATTAATATAGTTTCCTTTACTACAACTCTAGGTTGCTTTTGAAATTGAGCATATATAGTGTGTGGTTACCTTTGAAATAAACAAACTTCCCTGGGTTGACAATTTATGTAGCACTTGATTGTTTAAATTAAATAAGCAATTATAGTGACCAACAATTGTTCAGGCATTTAGTTTTTTCACCTACAAAAAATAAATGACTCATGGGACCATTAGACCTTTAGGTTAAGAAAAAATGCATTAAAATAATATAAAATATTATTAGAAAAAGAAAAAGTTGAATAAATAGGGGTAAAACTTCTTATTTCCTATTTCGTTTGCATTTCATTCCAAACTTGTCTAGAAACCTTGTTTTTACCTCCTTTTTCAGCTGTCCATTGCGAGAAGCACATACTACCATTCAACAAACGGTCTTCGTCAACACGGTAAGCTCGTCATCCCCTTCTTTTTTAATGGATTAAGATGCATTTGTTTTGGTTAAAAAGTGGTTTTTGGGTCGGTAGATGCACACTGGGTGATCTGAAAATAGTGGGTTGACTTTTTATGCTATGCAAGCACCCTCTACTTCATTAAAATAAACTTTTTAGGACCTTGCTCAATGTGTTAAAATATGCAAGATAGATTATGTACCAAGTTTTATGCATCTTTTAAATGTTTATGTGTGAGGTCTTTAAAAAGGATAAATATGTGTTTTAAACAAATACACAGCAAACATGACTTGAAGAAAATAAACCAGCAAACTCACAACAATAACAAAATGATAAAAAAGTTCACCCCTCTCTGGGCTACATTTCCTTGAGCCTCCTTCAATGGACTTGGCTCTCTGGGATTAATTTGTCAAGGATTATTTTACAAGATGCTACTCAAATCCAATGGATTTACAGACTATACCATTGGGTTCAGAATACATAAAAACCCCAAAAATGACTAATAGAACTCCGAAAACGGATCATGGCTCATCCAGGCATGACCTCTTATACATGTGGCCTTAAGCTTCCTTGTGGCAAAAACACCTGTAAAAGTCCTCAAATGGATCTGAAACCTATCCCAATGTGTTCATAGCATAATAATTAGCCAAAAATGACGTGTAGGACAGGACTGCCTTTGCGGCAAGTGAATTAGATCATTAAATACTATAGTTATCATACATTATGATGTGGCCCCAACATTGTTCAGAATAAAAATCATGACTCGATAATAGTATTCAGTCACAGAAAATAGACTTGGGTTCATCTGAGCATGACCTCAATCAACGAGGGCTTCAAGCTCCTTGGAGCTCTCTGAAACTTCAATGGTGAAAAACTTGCAAAAGAAGTCTTCAAATGGCTTTGAGAACAGTGTCAATGGATTCAGAATGTCCAAAAACCCCTAGCTAGGATTTTTCGGCACCTCATTTGGCCAAAAAATGAAGAAGATAGGCCTCCTGCCATTTTCTTTCTTCAAGCTTGCTATATTTGGTTCGCCAAAATGCACCTCTGTGTGCCCAACCTAGCACACGCGGAAAAACTCATGCTAAAACCTAGCACCGACTCACAACCAAAAAATGGGTGAAACTGTAGGACGGTTAGGGCGTGCCCAACCCCTAACCGCCAAGACTGTGGTCATAAGGGTCACCATGTGACCTCGCGCTAGCGCAAAAGGGGCTCCTTTTCAAGGGTGAATGAATAAATGACAAGTTTCCAAGTGTGGGCTAACCATTTGAAAGCATGTTAGAATTACCGTGCAACTCCAAGCTAGAGCCATATGGTAGGTGTTATGCGATCGGGGGCTGGGGCTAAGCCCCAGCCTGGACCCCGTGTCCAACATACAACATAGTCAAATTTAAAAATATAAAAACACATATATATGATAAGAACTACAGTGTGGTACATTGGCAGTGTGGACTTTGCAAAGGCTATGCCACAGTGGGGGAGGTCCAGGGTTCGATCCCCACGGACTCCATAGTATTTTAAACAACCAAACCAATAACAGGGTGCCACATGGCACCAAACCACTTGCCAAAATGATGCCACATGTCACATCAGGATTCGTCCACATCTGCCAATCAATGATTGCCATGTCATCAATCTTCCACCTCAACGTATGGACGTGCCATGTCATCATACGGCCTCTGCCACGTCAACATCTGTACGAACTGTACAATCAACACAATTTTTTTTTGCCTGTTTGACGATTCGAATAGATCGCGATATCTCACTCATCCGACATCCGTTTGAACCCAAACAAGTTGCGTTGGGTTCGTGACAACGAGTCCTATGCACCCATTGGTTTTGAGGAAATTCAAATAAATTTGATTTTTGAGCTAATTTTTGACCCCTGGTCCAGATTTTGATCACTGGGGCCACCACAGGTAGCCAATAACGGGACCTGCGGAAATCAAGGATTTCAGTAGATGCCTTATGGCTCACCTGCGAAAATCTCACACTGTATCTAAATCTTTCTTGCAACGGCCGAAAGTCCTAAATGTGTCCCATGCATTTGCCCAAAAAAAGAATTTCAAATGCAACGTTTGAAGATGCTAATCCCTTTTTCTTGTTTCCATGTAGGTTTTTGATTACAAAAATTTTGGAATGGGGATAATGGAAACATGAGGATGATGAATTTGAGGCATTGAATGATCCAGGGACCGTGAATACCCTACGACAATGTGGATTATTAAAAGTTTTCAAAATCCAGGGCATGAGAGCCCAACTGAGGTTACTAGAATACCTGGTCCACATGTGGGATGTAGACCAACAAGTGTTTCATGTGGGTGTCCATGTTATTTCCTTGGATATAAAAGACATTTAATTTTTGACGGGATTATCCCGTCATGGAGCACATGTGACCTTAACAGGAGGTCGAGGTGGTGGCTTGCCGATGAGTGAATACATCCGTCGGTACTTCGAACCTTAGGCCGAAAGGCGCAAAGGTAAAGTAGCTATCAGAAGTGTTAGGGATTTAACTCTATGGACCATTTTGTTTACCATTTCACGTATGGTGGGAATTTCATCTCCACACATGGCCCTCCAAGTTTATTTTCAGTATACCTGGAATGCACGAAACCTCGTGTGTTCAAATGGTGCGATGGTCTTCTTCGTAGTATGAAGACACAGTTAACCAAGAGAAAGAATGGGGGCCTGAAGCAATTTGGGTATGGGTCCATTTTAGTGAATGTATTCTTAGAATGGGTCCCTCATTTATGCCTACAGGTAGAGTGGGGTATACCAGCACCACGGGATCCGAGGATGAAATGGTGGTGCGATCTCATGGCATGACATGTAGCGGGCCCTATTGTGAAATACAATGATGCATTCTTTGATTGGTTGAGGCCCCAGATATTGATGATCGATGATTACGCCTATGCTGGCTTGGGATTTTGAGGTGACCCTGATTTGGTTTTACCTGAGGGTTCTCAGTGGGGGGATATAGGTAAGAAAAACATTTTTCTTTTCATGATGTTTTGTGAATTCTTTTAGAATATAAGATTGTTTTTTATGTTTTCTATCCAATGAATAATCAACAAATTTTGACCATACAAATGTAGGGCCATACTGACCTCGAGGTACATCTCCCATTCAGAGGTGAAGGGAGGCAGCTTTAGTAGCTAGATGGGATGCTGACGACTATGAGGCAATTGAACAGAATCTGGAGGGTTTGACAAGGAACATCTCGGACATCTCGATCAATGAGATACCGAGGCGTTATAAATGCCACACTGTAAGTGTGTTTGGTTCACTCAGTCGACTACTCCGTAGGGTAGCATGGGCAGTAGTATGCTACTGTGAGTAGCATCCATGATTCTTTTTGCAGAAGTCATGGACTTCAGATTTTGATATTTTGGTCTTTGGGATAGTGTAAATGTTACTTAACTGTAGCACTACTAGATGTGAATCAAGTCGTAAAACCAACTGTCAAATCCCAAGTGAAATAACATCAGTTAACAATTTGATGAATGCGCTATATTCTGTGATATTATTGGTTTCACGACCGAGGCAAACACTTTGTAGATTGATAAGTTTGTTCGTGGGTGCATAAATTGCCCAAGCAATAGAAGCTAGATTTTGAGTACTATGAATAAAACCGTCGACGAAGCTAATGTAGGGTAGAGAAGACGTCGACATATGGAAACCAACCACAATGCAAGGTAAGCAGTTGGGGGTCGAAACCAAATAACGAAAAGCACACAAAAGTAGCACACAAAAAGTATGATACAATAAAAATACAAGCACTCATGCAAATATAGTCTAAGCATAGTACTTCTTCAAGTAAATCCCATTTCTGGGTTCACTCAAAGGAATGCCATCATAATCTACTAACTCATAAGATCCCTTCTCTAAAACTCGTTTGATGATATATGGACCATGCCACATAGCTTCGAATTTTTCGACTCCTAGTAGATCACGATCTTGTTCATAGAGGAGAACTAGATCTCCTTCAGAGAAAACATGCGGCTTGACATGTTTGTCATATTGGGTTTTTACGCGTTTCTTCTGGTTTCAATAACTAGGGTGGCATCATGACGGGTCTCATATAATTGCATAAGATACAATAGACGTTCCTCTTTGGCAGAGGTGTTTGGGAGAAGTTCGACCGCTAGCTTCAAAGATGGTATTTCAGATTCAATTGAGAGATCGAATTCAATGTCGTAGACTAGTTGAAAGGGGGTAAATCCCGTAGCAAATTTCACAGATGTCCGATAGGCCCATGCTGAAAACAACATTGTGTGCCAGGTAGTCTTATGGATTCCTATTATCCAAGGAAGCATAGAGATAAGGATTTTATTTATTGCTTCAACTTGGCCATTGACCTGTGGATAGTAGGGGGTTGAGTTTTCATGCTGAAGACCCAATTTGCCAGTAGGTTCAGACATAACAAAGTTTTGAAAATGGCTATCGTGGTCAGTAATGATAGCTTACGGGATCCTGAATTGATTAATAATATGATTAAATATGAAAAGGGCTGCAGTTTTCCCAGTATTGTCGAATGTAGGCATTGCCTCGGCCCATTTTGTGAAATAATCCACGACTACAATAATGTATCCATGCCTCCTGGTTGAGTGAGGGTTACAGATTATGAAATCAATGCCCCATTTCGTAAAAGGTCCGACGGAAACTACAGGGTGTAAGGGAGCGGGATGTGATCTTATTTTGTTGTTGTATGTTTGGAAAGCATGGAATTTTTGGACGACGGTAATACAATCTAAATAAAGAAGGACAAAAATACCCTGCTCGTAAGATCTTCTAGGCAGTAGCATACCCAAACATGTGACCACCACATGCTCCAGAATGGTAGTCATTCAAATCTTTCTCAACCTCGTCATAGGTGAGACATCATAGAAAAATGGAGTCAACCCCGTGGTGATAAAGAGTGTCACTGAGTATGATATATTGACGAGCTTGATATTGTATACAACGACGGTTAGCACTAGATAGATCAGGGCAGAAAGTTTGAGTCTAGAGATATATAATGATATCTCCATACCAAAGGTCATCGGAACTAATCAAAAAAAGAGATTCATCGGGTAAAGAGTCTTCTGCTACGTTTTCTGTCTCTGTGCAGGGAAGGTCACACATCAGTTCAACAAACACCAAATATTTCTTAGACTTAGCGCGTTCAAATTCTTAGTCAAATTCTTGGAGAATTACTATCCATTTAGAGTACCTTCCCTCTAGCAACTGGCTTGTAAGAATGTATTGCATAGGGTTGCAATCGGAAATTACAGTGGTCTTGCGCAATAAGATATAGTGATGAAAACGTTGGACAGCTTAAACAACTACCCAGGCCAGTTTTTCAACATGTAAGTATTTGGCTTCGGTAGTCGTGAGACTTCGACTCAAATAATAAATGACATGTCCATCATGTGAATCATCTTCTTGGACTAGAACCATGGCGATGGTAGAGTCCGAGGCAGCGATATAAAGGAAGTAGTCTCGACTATAATTGGGTGGGAAAAGTAATGGGGTATGGGTTAAAGTTAGTTTCAAAGATTCGAAAGCTTTGTTGGCGGTGGAATCCCATACGAACTCAGAACCTTTCTTTAGCAGTCGAGTAAATCCGAGCATTAATTGAGCATAGTTTGGGATGAAACGAAGTAATTTTTTTTCCTTCCCTTGCAAACTTTGAAGCTAGTGAAGTGAAGAAGGAGGAGGGAGATTGAGGATCACCTCGAACTTCAAAGGATCGACCCTGATCCCCTAGCGTGACACGATAAAACCTAGAAGTCAGTAAGACTCCACACAGAAAACACACTTGTGTGGGTTTAAGCATATACGATAGAACTAACAATGAAGGAAAATGGCTCGGAGGTGTGTCATATGGTCACTACGATGCATGGAATGCACTGGTAGGTCATCTAGATATGGCTATACAATGTTCTTAATGTCATGAAAAGCATAAGACATGGCACGTTGAAAAGTCAAATTGACGTTCTTTAAACCGAAGGGTAGTTTCGATAGGCAAAGGTGCCCCAAGGACAAATAAAAGCAGTTTTGTGTTGATCTGCGGGCAAGATGTTGATTTGATTATAGCCGAAGAAACCTCCATTAAAGAGAAGATTTCACTCCTGGCGTAGTCATCGACGATCTGGTCAATGAAGGGGGTGGGAAAGTTATCCTTAGGACAAGCTTGATTTATATCCCTATAATCGACATAGAAATGGATTGTACCTTGTTTCTTGTTAACTAGAACGAGTTTGGATACCCAATCGGTTAAATCCACAGGATAAATAAAGCCAAATTTAAGAAGTTTTTCGACTTCAATCTTAACAGCAACTGCTTTACAGGGGTGGACTGGACGAAGTCTCTGCCGGACGGGTCTAGCACCCATGTACGTCTTAATTTTGTGTACAACAATAGCAGGGTCAATACCCAATATTTTTTCATAGCTCCAAGCAAAGATGTCATGAAACTCTCGGAAAAGTGATTTATATGTGACAACCTCGTCAGTGGAGCATGGAGCTCCGATGTGGACATTTTTAACAACTCCAAGTTTAATGGAAATGTCGAGGGGAATGGTGGGGAAAATATTACTTAAGTTCCCTTCATATAACACATTCTATGACGACTCAGGAACAGAGGAAATGACAACAACAGTCGACGGAGTCAAGATCTATTGGTAACTCTCAATGGTGTGTTGTTCAAGGAAGAGAATGTAATGATGATGTACATCATCCCAAGGGGTTTCTTCCATCAACATAACTGACATAATAATATCGTCCATGGGAAAAATAATGTGGAATGGGTCAAGAGATGAATCACCAAGAGAGAGGGTAGAAGGGGTTGTCGATTGAATCGATTGATAGGAAGATTCAACCAGACTTAAAGGAATTTGGTTGTCGTAGCGAGGATAATCACCAGGTTTGGGTATTACCCATGGGTCGGAAGATGTCTGAGTTTTGTGAACGAAGGTGGAAATCATGTTGATCGAGGCAACCAAAGGAGGTGGAGCATCGGGAGGTGGGATTGGAAACGTACCCATAAAATTTGAATCTTTAAGTAGTCCCACACCGACGTTCTCATACCCAGTGGTGTCTTCACAATAAAAGGTATGTTGCTAGTACGAGTGTCAGAGTTGAAAAAGGCTAGCTGGTTGACAGTAATGACCTTTCCCTGATGTGGAAAATGTAAAACATGGAAAAAGTTAGACACAACGACGCACATCGCATCAATCCAACTATGACCAAGTAAGAGTTTATAATAGAGATGTGCATCAAAGACCTCAACTTCAACATTGACCGATTTTACTTCACACGTAATAGACAATGAAGGAAGTACACCGTAGGGGTTAAATCCAGAGCCATTAAAGGCCTTAAGTGTGTTATGTGATTTCATAAGAGGAGGAGAGACGATGGCCTTCCAACAGGAAACATACATTACACATGTGGAGGCACCCTCATCGATAACATTCCTATAGATGTTCTTGTCGAAGACAAAAAATTGTATTTGGAATTCTAGTTGAGGGGGGAGTCTCAGAATGTGATCTTTGAGGTTATCAATTTTGTATCTGTAGGATCAATTCCACCGATAGTCTTTAGCATTTCCTTTTTTTGAGCAGGGCATCTTTGACGGACTTCAAGAGATGACATCGCAGAAGGTGCTTGCGCCATATATTCTACAATACTATAGTTCTAAGCAGCATGTGCATGAGGGTTGAAGGCGGACTTTCGAACAACACCCTTTGGGGGAGGGTGAAGAACTGCATCAAGACTCAATCGTTCGAGATGAAGAGGACGGTTAGGAGGTGAAGTTGGGGGAGGTTGTTGAACCAATGAAGGTGGTATATTGTCAACCTTCTCCTTTGAGGAAGAGTAATCTTTGGCCTAAGTGGTAAGTGTGACATCATTCTTTCTAGAATCACCAGTACACATGATTACATAAGAAGTAGTGGAGGGAGAGGGTTGGTCATGGATGACCAGTTGGGCTTGATTTTGAGAAGGGAAAGGTTGAGACAAAACAAAAGGTGTGGGAGGTTTCACGGTCCCTTGGAGGAACTTAGTAACCTTAGACAGTCTTGGAAAATATTTCGTATAGTGATCGTCACCACAGATAAGGCAAGGGTATTGGGGTTTGCTCTTATCCTTATCATCAACAGGTTGAGTTTTGGCTTTCTCAGACTGCGGGTTATTTTTATCCTCCTTATTCTTACCCTTGCCTTTTTTAGATTTATTCTTTCTGGCAGGGGTATATTGAACAGAGTTAACCTCAGAGGTTTTACCAGCAGGAGGGGTAGGATACGGAGAATTTTAAACATTTGAAGCATTAGACTTGGGGTTGGTGGGAGAGGCTTGCGTATTTTGAGGTTGGGTATGGAAAGTTCCAATCACACCATTAGCCGCATGAGAAGCAACAGGGGTAGTTGAAGTAGCGGTAGTAGAAGGGCGAGGTGCATCAGGGAGTAAGTCGTAAAGAGTACTTGTTTGTGAATAAACAAGGTCAAGGTACTGAGCGCAACTGATAGCTTGTTCTTCGGTGACAACTCCACCAACTTCTGCCGTTGAGCCGAGAGGGTTCTACCTAGAAGTCAGAGTTTGAGATATGTCAGTGGTCCAAAAAGGATCCTCATTTTCAAGTTTGGCAAGGATTCCAGTTGGTATTCCAGAAGTGTCAACAACAAGTTCTCTGGATGAGTTTAGTCAGAGAATACATCTCTCGTATCCAGGAGGTAAGCGAAAAGTGTCCAAAGAATCGAAAATGATTCAAAAACTTTCTAAAGAGTCAGTTCTCTCCGCTTGTGAAGGTATGTGGTCCTGGATCTCACTCTGTTGAGGAGATTCCTTTTATGGATTAGGGAGCAAGGGTTGGGAAACTTCTGGATCTCTCGGAGGTAGTCGTTGCATCCTATGTGAACGACATGGAGGGTCAATGTTGTCCGAACTGAAAATTTTACGAACCAAATCTATGGCCAACTATGTAAACAAACAACGCTCACTAGTAGAATCTAGCAATCAAAACCAAGTAAACAAAAACTTATTTTTAAGTGACTAGTTGGTGATGAAATCCAACATCACGAAGTCAAGACAAGAAGGGGCTGGGCTAGGGTGGAAAAGTTACATTGATGACCTACTTAACGGAATTACACCCTGGTGCAAGCTCCCACACATAATCGTGGGTATACCCTCCAAGGAGCCTGAGTGAGTCTGGCCAATGTCGATTCCAGGTATCGGGAAGACTTGCCCCTCCACATTCACCTCGTGTAAGACTCTAAGATGATAGGCAACTAAGGCTACCAAAAACAACAATGATGCCTGGGGAGACAGTCGACAATCTGATCCACATGTAAGGGTAGGGTATCTATCCCAAAATCAACTTGAGAGGCTTCCACTCATCATTCTCGGTATACCTTCAAGAAACCCCCATAATACGCACAATCTATACACTGAGATCAACAAAGTAGGGTGAGTAACTATGTTGATCTTAATGTGACCTCAGGTTTGACCCTTGTGTGAGAAGGGATTCCTAGGACAAAATGTTGCAAATGGAATTTTACACTCCCTATCACAAGATCCTATTGTGTGTTTTGTGCTTTGGAGAGTGTGTCTCACTGCCTATTCCAAATATCTAACCTAGATAATGTTGGTGTAAAAGATCCCTAGAAAAAATTACTAATTAAGTTTTAGATTTTCACAATATTTTAAAAGGTTGTTGTTACTCAAGAGGGAGACGGGAATGAAACCGATGTTGTGTAAGACCTTGACCCAATAATATGCAAATATAAATGAATGCTGAAAATTTTCATTCAATGAATTCTATCTACAACAGGAAGAAGTTGTTTCCGGAATGATGTAAGCTATGAAATATACTTTTTCTTTAAATGAACACAATTTCAAACAACCAATAAACAATGAAGTTCTCCAATGTTCTCTTCTCTTAAATGCAATAAATTTTCTTATGTATGATTATTTAAAAGAAGGGATAAATTCAAATTCTTCCTTTCTAAGACCAGACCAAGGGCATGACAGAGAAAGGATAAGTAATCCAAGAAAATTTGTACCTTCAACAAGCACCCAAATCAAACTTTCAATGAAGATAAAATTAAAAAATGATGAGAAAGTATTTCCCCAAATGCAAATGAAGAAATCACCTCTCAATCATCAAGCAATCCAGAATACGTAATCAATCCAAAACTTCAAATCAATCCAATATTTTTAATTGAACAAGCACTCAGATACAAGCTCAGAGATTATACCCTTGTCGATAAAAATCAGAAACGAAAAAATGGAAAAAGATTAAAAGAGAGGTGTCCGATCTTCTAAACCAATCAATAGCAAGTCAAATGTTTAGAAAAAAGTCATATGTTGGTATTAAAAATCCTTCCCAGTTGGTTAAAGAAAAAACTTGGCATCAACAGAGGCTAAGACCCAACTCAAAAAATTTCATAGATGCCGCCATAGGCTGATAGCATATCACAGTGCGGAAATCAAGAGTTTCCACAGGCCAGAGACAGATAGGGTGCAGAACTCCCGCACTAAAGAAAACAACCAGGGTGCGGAAATTGGAGGTTTCCACAGGCTATGTATAAGGTACAGTGTGGAGGTGTTTTTAAATCAAGAAATTCTGAGAAGAGGGCAAAGGATCTAAGTGTATTTTTAAATCCAGAGAGTCTGAATGGATCTCCCACAGACTAAGAGACTGATTTCAAGTGAAAATAATAGGTAAAGAGCAAATGGACAACAAAAAAGCACAATCAATTCGTGTCCCCAGTGGAGTTACCAATTTTGTTATTGGATAAATCGGTGAATGCGGACATAAAATAATCTCCCTAGATCCACCTAGATCTAGAACAAAACAAGACAGGACATAACGCTTTCCCTAGGTTGCTACCATTGAATTTATCACCAAAGAAGGAGTGTATGACATACCTTTATATAGCACTTTCCTATATCTGTTTTCCTTGCTTCGCTCTGGTGCTCTTGTGGGATTAGATCTACAATGACACAAACCAACCAAAGTGAAAGAAGCAATTGTAGATTCAATGGAAACCTAAACATGTGATCAAGGAGTCATGTAATAAAACACTAATGATTTTATGGGAAGGAAACATACCACTGTATCATATTAAGTAAAAGTGGAAGATACAACCAAATTTCCTTGTTGTCACAAGTTCCCTTTCGGTGGTCCTTTGTTCCAACACACACATACACTTGCTCCGAATTTGCATGAAGATAGTCAACAAATCCTGATGGAAAAATGGAGGCCTCAAGCATCAATTGTATCAGGATTCTTCATACAATATTCAACCTATTATTTGCTCAATCTTGCTTGACCATGCTTAACCTTTTCCATGAGAAATCCATTATTATATAAGAGAAGGTGAAGTGGTTACTAGGATGAGGATGATCCTACCAAATCAGAGAAGCTAGTAAGATCACAACCATACGGACGCCGCCTCACATTATAGAAGATTCTCCTTCTAGAAACTTCATGAAACTTCTTCCTTTCCTTAGCTTCAAGCGTCGTCGCACCCTGCCTATATCGCAATATGTGGAAATCCTGCAGGCCAGGAATAGGGTAGCCTGCATAAATAAAGGATTTACAGATTGTGTACCACTGCCATCTTGTGGTGTCATTCTAAAAATGTGCCTAGTAGGGGAAGAGCTCAACCATTTTCCTCATGTGAAATATTTTTTTGGAAGCCTGAATACATGCCTATCGGGTCATCATCAGAGTGACCAAAATAATGTGTAACAACGCAGTGCATTCAATGATGTATCATCCTGCATCAATTCTAAGAAGCTCTTTAAAAATTCTTTCAAAGTATTCACCTTTTCGACTGTCCTTTCTGGAATAGTGAGATCATAAACTGACGACATATCGTATACTGGTGGTGTCTTTGAAGATGATGCTATCCACTCCGCTCCTAGTATATCCTTCCTTGCTTGCTGATAGGTTTCTTTTTCTTTCTGTGTATTGAATGCTGGCATGTGCTCAACTACTTTCCTTAACCATTTTTCAACCCCTTTTCTTTTCTCCATCGCATCTGTTCAGGTTCTCGTTCCGCCACACGTAACAATTGCTACTCTGGGTTGATCATCAAGTTTCTTAGAAACTATGATTTGAAGGTTTTGGTTCTGATTCTGATGCTAGTTCTAGTTCCCTCTCTCCATCCACTTATATATCAATTGAGGGCTATCATTTATCACATGATCCAAGGATATGCAATACATGCACGTCGTGCAAGGTTTCAGGTGATCTCTCGCTAAATGTCTTGGTTGATTGTATTTATAACAAATTATTGTTCCTTCGCCTCCTCATCCAAATCCTACACGTCCTCAACCTCTGCCGAATCTTCCACGTCCACCCTAATTAAATCCTCTTGGAGTGTTGTATTGTGGAAATCCTCCCTTTGCTGCAACATTTTCTTCCTAGATTTTGTACGCATATGAAGTGCACTCTTTGATTAAGTGAAATGCGTGAAAATCTTTCTCATTGTGTCTTACCGATTTGAAAAAATTACAAAATAAATTCCTAGGTGTACTATGGTACTTCTGCAGTAAGGAACAAGTAGTAAAATGATGTCCCCATGTATTACATATCTCAAAATACCCTACTCCTCCTACCAATGGGTTTGGTGCTTGTGTGGCCATATACTACACGAATGCTGGTCATTCTTCCTTTCAATGGATTTCTATCTTACTTGTTATACCCCAAACTCATTCATGCTTTTCCTTTTCCTTTATTATTTCTGATAATTGAATTCTCAATGCAGCCAACTGTGACTGTACCTGTTCCATCTCCTACAAGATATGCTTCCAATTTCATCACAATTTCCAATGCTTCTGGTTGCGACATGACCCTTTGTTGTCTTAACGGATAACGAATATGTGACAATAGACCTGAAATAAACCATTCTTAATGTTGCTCATCAGGAATATGGAAGGTTACTTGACCCATCATATCCTTAAATATTTGGTCGTATCCTGCATTGTCTCATTCTGCACTTTCTTAATTTCCTTTAGTTTTGTGATATACTGGGATTCAAATTTCAACTTTCTGAATTCCTTTATCAACACTTGTCCAATATCTACGAAAGTTATTTATTTTCCAATAGGTGTAGTGGTATGATACTTCATATTCCATAGTAGTGCATGACCTCTGACCGTCGTGGCCAAATGTACGATATTCGTTACCTCGTCTTGGACATTCTTCCCAGTTCATATCATGTCACATATAAACAATTGTTGCTCAGGGTCTTTTGACCCCGCTCCCTGAAACTCAAGCATTCTTAGTGTACGATCTATCCTTTCCATTGTAATCGGTGTTGTACTTACCCTTGGTGATGTTTTCTGACTCTAGTTTGTTGCGCTACTTCCATTATTATAACTATTTCTTTGACTTCCTTCACTCACTACAATTTTTCTTGAACAAATCTGAGTTCCTGCTTCAATTCTTAGTGACACACACGAGGTCGTGGGTTCAACACAAATTCCGGTCTGAGATGGAATTCCTTCTTTTGCTGGAAAATATTGAGGATCTCTTTATTTCATTTTCCTTTATCTGTATGGTGTGATATGAAGTACTGTGCAGGGGTCGCTTTCCTTGAATTCTCTGTGCTGCTCTTCCTTCCTAGCCATAGTCTTCCTCTTACTATATCTAAACCTTTTCCCACAGTGAAATACTCCAATCTCTCAGTCTGTGTCAATATCCTATTCTCTCAACATCCTTAGTCCATCCGGTCCTTACTCATTCTTCCCACTCTAAGACCATCCTCTGGTCATCCCCTAGTCCCCTTATGTGTGCAAATGTGCCTAGATGTCAGAATCCATATTTATGACATTCTTATCACATAGTAACATATTTATCCAAGTAGATAGAACACTCAAATATATTCGATGTGGAACCTTGAAAAATTCCCTCTATGTGACACTATAAGACTTGGTACAATCTATTGCAAATTCTGTAATTTAACCCTCCAATATACTATTCAACCAAAAATCAATCACGGAATAAATCTTATTACTTAATGTATTGAGTTGTCTAATCAATTCAGGAGTCCAGTTTCTTAGAGCTTCATCTCTATATCTCCCAACATTCTCCATTATCCTTTCTAAATATTCATTCAAAATTATCGGAAATTCACCAAAAAACAATTCATGCAGATCCGTGAATACATACCTTTGTAACCAATGTTCATCACTGAGTCGAGGGATTCTATTCTATTCTCTAGAAAGTCTCACTGCTTCCTTTCCAACCATTCTTAAATTTATTCCCTATTCATTCTCCAAAACATTTCCCTCAATTACAGTTCTTGGTCCCAGCAACAGATCCATTCATTGGTGCGTAGTGGGTAGAATCGGGGTTAATCATCTATATACCAACAAAACCCTTAGATATCGACCCTTTCAAAATCACCTGTAGAGAAAGTAAAATCTCACCCAAGGCATCTAGAGGGGATGCAAGAAACATGGTTCTACAGTGATGAGGGGAGTTGAGGAATTCTTCATGTTCTTACTACCATTTACCCATGTGTGGAGTTCACATTACTTAACCCATTTGTTATTTCCGTGAGATTCACATTAAATGTGCATCAGGGAGAGTGATAATATAGGACATGGGTTACCGTGGGGTGAGGAAGAAACATAATATGAGAAGGACGAGGAATCATAATTGGAAGTATTTGGTGGAATATTGAAATAAATGTGGACCTACGGACCCACGGTGAGATTTCGAGAAATTGGTTAAGTATGAGGAATCAGTCAGATGGAGAGGATCGGGGGTATGTATGGAGGAACCATGAAATTACTGCGACCCACAATGAAGTTTAAAAAATTGACTAAGTGTTGATACACCGCGGAGGTAAGGAAGTATGAAGGGTCGATGGGTATGGTGGATAAAAATCGATACAGGCTCACAGAAAGCGACGTATTATAAGAAATTAGTTAAGTACGAGGAATCAACCGAACAAAGAGTTCATGGTGATAGAAAAGAAAATTGGGTATATAATTTAGACCCGTGGTGAAGTGTTTTGAAAAAAATCTAAGTATGGGTACAAAATGAAGGCGATGAAAGTTTGAATTGAAGAAAAGATATATCGTGAACCCGTGAAATTTCAAAATTTTTTGAAGTATGGAAAGGAATATACAAGAGAGGAATTATGAAAGACTTAACACATTTGAGGATCAACAATGGTTATCTAAAATATCAAATTTTACTATTTTGTTGTATATGGGGATACCCGATCTTACATAATCCATGACACTGCTACCCAGCCCATGGATACAAGTCATCCTATTAGATTTTGGCCACTTAGACCATTGAAAATTAGTAAATCTTGAGAACTGCATAACTTGATTAACTAGGTACTAAACAAATTCTTGATCAGGTCTTCAAAGTTTCTTTTGTAATTGTTAGCTAAAACAAGGTCCTCATCTAGATAAAACAAGGTCCCACAAAGTCACATTGTAACATCCCTGTTTCCCCCAGCTTGTAATTAATCATAAAATAGGATTACCATGCTAAGGCATGTGGATGATGTAAATGTATTATTTTTAAATTGACCATAACTCACTGATGGGGGGTGAAGCCTTGAAGTACGAGCCATGATATCTCTAGAGGAAGGAAATCAATTAATGAAGAAAGGACCAGTGGTTGAATCATAAACCACCCCCATGAATGGAAGCATGGTGTAGCTGCAGAATGTCAGCCCGAAGTACCACAAAGACCTGCAGACCTGAGCTTCCTTCTGATAGAAGAAACATGACAGGTCGGAAACCTTCTGAAGGAGGGAAGGTAAGATACATACAGAAACACATCAAGACGAGAGACCCCAGACGAGAGCACAGGCTTGAAAAGGGGATGCGAGAACCAAAAGGAAGTGTAGAGAAAATGACCTAAAGGACCGAACACAAGCTTGATGTTGGGAAAGCATCTGATAAACCTTGGACAGTCGCTGTGACAAAGAGAGTTTTCTCTAAGAGATGGCATAAATTCCCTAGTGATATCATGTCTTGGCACGGGGGTGGCTAGAGTGATAAGAATAAATGCCTTTGAGCCTATGTTTGGGTGGAAAGGCACACACCCATAGTCAGTTAGTTGGATGTAACTTGTAATAGATAAGTATTCTCATACCTTGTGAAATTGAGCTGTAATTCTGTAATAAAATTATATATACTGTGAATGACCCAGGGATGGATATGTTTGGTTAATGATTTATACTGTATCCCTTTTTGTGTCTGGTTGATGGTGTTATTAGGAAAGTAAGAAATTATATGAATTGGACATGTTTTGTATTTGTAAATTCTTGCGCCATGTGGTGGCTTAAACTAGATCCACAAATTGTGAGTTCGTCGATCTTGGGCACAATTTCACATACGCATGTCGACAGTCGTAATTGTTTAGAGTCCCTTTGAGGAGGGAGTTTGTTAAAGATTAGGAGAGATAGTGCACATATGCACAGGCTCTCTACGAGGCAAGCAGGGACCGAGAACCACTTAAGTTCTAGACTGAGGAATGAGCGTAAGGGGTGCGCGGAAGGATTCTTCCAAGCGTTAAGTTCAAGAGAAAGAGCACAAATCTCTTAAGATTTTCAGAGCTAACAAAGCTCAGGAAGAACAGTGAAGTTGAAGTATATAAAAAGGGAGGGTCCCTTGTTTGGAAGACCACTGGACGAAATCTGTTCAGAAGAAGCCACGGTCTGTTGTGACCGTTGGGTATGGGAAAGAGAATGGCAGTTAAACCTGGAGTCATTTAAACTTCGCGAGTTCAACAAATTGAGAGAGTTTGTCGTAAGGGAGGTAAAATCCCCAAATTTAACCTTGAGCCTTAGATCCGAGGATGCCCGAGAACCATCCCGACCACTAGATCTGGGAGGCAGATGATAGTCAAGTTACCAGAACTACCCATGACATAAGAACCTGATAGCAGACATGTTAGTTCATGGCCGCGATCAACCTACTTCATTGATCTCGTTGGGAATGAAAGATCAATGACTAGGATTATACTAGAGTCGAGTGAGCACTCCCCTCATGGCGGAGGTTGAACCCCACAATTTCTGTGAACCATCGATCGCCATTGACCTTCGATCTAAGTTTGACAAGATCCTTGAAATGCAAGGAGTGTGCAGGAAGGAGAAATATTCAAGGGGAATCAAGCTCATAGGAGATATCACTTTAAGGTGTGTAGACGAAGTCCAAGATATGGACACATAGGAGGAGCAAAGGTTGAGGCCTTTGAACACTTAGAAAATCTTCTAATTCGGAAGAGATCATAAGCTCAGGAGAAGGAGAGACAATGGTATTTGGATCATATTGCAGATGACCAATAGCCTTTTGATCAAAGAAAGGTGCCCGAGACTTAGTGCTTTGCACATGCAGGAGAGTGGACTTACCAAACTCTTGAAGTCTTGAAGTAGTTTGGAACTGTCCATCGTCAAGGAGAACGAAGTAAATCTCAAGCATCAGATCTAGAGGACAGGTGGCATAAACCTGTAGACTCCAGGTAAAGACTCGAAGCAAAAGTGAATCGTTAGATCGTCTGAAGTAAACGTCAACCATTGGATCCAGAGGATAGGTGGCGTAAGTTTTTGGACTATGGGTAAAGACCCAAAGTAGATTCTATCCGTCGGTTGGCAGGAGATATGTGTCGATAGATTAGAGACTTCGGGGAAAACTACTTCAGAGGTTTCCAAGTGAGGAGTGTGACAAACTCCCGAAGCCCCGAAGGCCGAAGAAGATCACAACCATCCATTGCAGAGGGATACATGGCAGAAATTCAGTTCAAGTGAAAGAACTCTGGGAGAAACAAGTGCATAGGAGTCTAAAAATCCCGAAGCCCAAAGAGCCGAAGAGCCGAAGAGAATCTGGACCGTCATATCTAGAGGGTACATGGTGAAAGATTGTGAACTATGGGAGAAAATGAAGGAGTAAATATTGAAATCGTTGAACCCCGAATAGCCGAAGTAGCTGGGAGCCGTCGATCTGTGAGAGGACACATGTCATCAGATCGCAAACTTCAGATAAAATGCTCTGGGAGAGGCAGAGCGTTGGGAAATTGAGATTTGAAATTGTCGAAGGCTGAAGTCCGAAGTCTCGAAGCGGAAGACAACCGTTGATTTGAAAGTGGACGCGTGGTGCTAGATCTAGAACTCTAGGTACAGAGCACTTTGGAGGAAAGCAAAGGGTGAAAGTGTCGAAGTCCCAAAGGAGATCTCAATCATTGATCAAGGAGGAGGTAGAAGGACCGTTGATCTGGTCTTGGTTGAAAAGTGCTGAAGTCCTGAAGAGGACCAGGGCCATCGATTTGGAGAGGATAGGTGTCAGAAGATCTGACACTCCAGAGATTTGTGTTTGTGGAGAGTGGATGTAGACCATTGATCGGAGTAGATGCGTGTCATTTGATATACAAATCCAAGTACGAAGCACTCAAGGAGAAAAGGGTGAATGAAGGAGAAATAACTCCTGAAGGTCGGAGAGCCGAAGTTCATCAGAACCATCCATTTGTTGAGGATAAGTGTCAATAGTTCTTCCACTCCAAAAGATAGCTATTGACGGAGGAAGCGAAAGTTGAGAGTTGAAACTCCCGAAACCCGAATCACGAAATAAATCATAGTCGTTGATTTAGAAAGGTTAGATGTGATCCGTAGATTTAGAAAGGATAAATCTGAGTGGTCAGTTGAGAATCACCATCAAGGTCGTGAGGTTGACGATCCCATTGCATTGTGGGGACCGAAGGTGCATGAACTTTAAAATGTTGAGGCCAGTCCGCAATCCAGACCACGGTTTTAGAGAAAGGACACATAGAGGCTCAAGGTGAATTGTGGGGTGAAAAGTAGTTGGTTTCAAACCACCCTTGGCCACGGCCGCAATCGCGTGGATTATGTGAGGTCATCGCCCAAGGTCATGACAAGGAAGGGCTTATCAGAAAAGGAGCTAGTTCCCAAACTCAGATATTTTGCAAGAAAAAAAGGGGAAGGTCACGAGTACCATTAGACCTGCACCCGAAAGTCGAAAGAGTTTGCATTTAATTGTAGAATGAAACCATCAAGGTCTTAGAGATTCGTTTGGATCCTGAATCAAAGATCCTTGATTGGGGGGTCGGAATGGTTCCCTGACTTTCCAAATTAGAAACCATGGATGGAGAATTTGTCCTTTAAGAAAAGCAAATTTTTTTATGCCCCGTTGTGGGTGTGTTACAAATTGGTATTAGAGCATGGTTACAAAACTTGGCCTACATGGGCTCATGCACGAGTCCCATAAAGAGGTATTGTTATTTTCACTTACTCCTTGAGGAGAAGGAATGCAGATTGAACTTGTGATTTTGGGGATTCTTTTTGAATTCTAGTAGAAGAATTTCTTTATCCCTTTGTCAAAGTGATAACTACTCTTATCGGAGTAGGGATATGCTAATTAACATTTATAATAAGACTTGAATGTGGATAGCTGAAGGTGGTAGGGTTCTGTCAAGAGCAGCTGAAGCCTGAAGGATGAATGACTTGGTGTTCGTAACACTACTTCTAAGCATGGGTAGTTGGAACCTCAGGCACTGATGATGGCTGATTATATAATGGTTAGTACATTTGTGGGCTTAAAGGAATCTAATAGGATCAGGTAGGATCCTTGGAAGTTATAGTTATTGCTTTACATTAAACTCAGAGTTATATAACTCCTCATAACCAAAGAAAGGTGATATGGGTAAAACCCTGTGGACACTGAGGCAAGGAGGTTTTCTTGCTAGACATTGTCACGTAAAGAGGAAAGTGACCCTGGTTGGTTATTTCCATGAGAAAAGGCAACATCAATAAGAAATATGACTATGAGATTAGTCCTGTAAGTGACTGAAATACCAAACTAAAGGACACTAATGATGAAATTAAACTATCAAGTGAATGAATTAGGTAAAAAGGTGCAATATATGCACCTACATATACACGAATGTGTATACATGATCATAAGGATGCTTGGAAGATCCTTGGGAAAAGGATATAGAGGCCTGATATGTCCATGTGAATGAATGACATGGAAAAGGTGTAAGCAATAAGCTAGCATGATGAATACTTGGATCTGTTTAATTATGCTTGAGTGAATGGGTTTAATGCATTGTGAAGCTTCTTAATATGAATCCTAATATCAATACCAGTTAGGTATGAATGATATTAAATGTGCAAGTGATGCACATGTATGATGAAAGAGTATAGTTGTAGGCACCATATTGTTTCCCTGATGAGTGAAATATAAAGCAAGAATTGCTCTTGTCCAGATTAAATGAATACTATGGATGCATGGCTGACTCCATTATGAAGAGTCATGAAAGTTTTGTTCCAAATAATAGCTTAAGGGGAATGTATTCCCTTTCCTTAGGGAATACTAATATAATTAAATAAAAGGGTAAATGAACAAAGATGCTCCGTTGTCATGATAATAGGAAAATGATTATGCCTTTGAAGATTACATTTTGAAAGCATCATGTAATGAATAAGAAGA
>JASDQU010505708.1:24878-42131 GCA_032191745.1 Picea mariana | reverse complement strand
CATGATCAACGTCTCTCAGGTGGATTTCGAACCCCTCTTGCCATTTTGCATTTAATGGGGGGGGTGGGGGGTTCCGGAATAGTGTGGCATGTGAAGTGGGGCCCCTCCTGTCATGTCGGCTATAGTGTTGAGTTCCCCTTTTTTCCACCTGTATTCCACCTAACCGCGCGACAAGGCCTTTTCTCATTGGTTGTTCTCTACCCCTGTTGGGATTGGTACCTATTGACCATTTACTGACCTTGTATAAATTCGTCCCCATTGGCCGGCCACTAGCCCTGTCAGGGTTCAGCGGTTGCAGAGTCGAACGATTAGACATTACTGTAGCGCCGAGGTGCGAAATACAAATAGGCATTGCGTTCAAATTGAACCGTGATCATGACCTACAATCACATGGGAATAGTGAAGGAGAGAGAAAGAGCCAGCTTACGCTGGGCCTCCATGGATATTTAGGGGTTTTTTTTTCTGGCAGTAGACCAGAAAAATCTGATTTAGGTAGTGGGTATGTGACATCCGCCAACTTCAATAAGCATGAAAACCAAAAGAAAGGAGAACTTCCACAGAGATACCCTCAACTCATTTGGACAGAGAAATCAAAAGTTTTAGTGGTATTGAGCATACAATTATTATTATTCATTATCTCCTCTAGAAAGGAGTTCAAACCAAATTTGGACTTATCGAACTGCTTTGGCAAGCTACATTCCGAAATTCAATGACTTCAAAGAGTTGGTTTTGTGGTGCATTGACAAGTTCAATAAGAAACAGAGAATAATCGAGCTATAAGGAGATTCCCCTATTTCTTTGGCACCTTCGTTCTTCAAGAGAATGCTCAGACTCCTAGAGAAAACAATGATCTTCAAATGGGATGAAGCTAAGGATTTTCTAAAGTCAAGAAATGGTGGATTGGAAATCCTAGGAGAATATCTTGAAGACCCAACAAAGATTCTAGAATACTTATCGAGCATTCAGGTCATTTATTTGAAAAATTCCAATCAATAAATGGTATGGTTATTTTCTTGAGTAGCTAGACAAGAATCTACAGCTACCATTCCCCGACTAGCTCTGTAGATCTTACATTTTTCAATTCAGGAGAAAGCAATATTTTATTGGTAAACATTATCTCTGGTGAACTATCTTTTCAGTTGGAAAACTTCATGAATAATAAGAAATTATGTGTGTCCTTATATCTAATCTTCGCCATTACTTACTATCATATTTTCAAAGGATTAAAATTAGTCAAGAAAGTAAATTGTAAAATTGACCTTGTTTAGATGTGGTATCCTACCTTGTGGAAGCATAAGGATATGCATCATTTTTATGAAGTACACAATTCATTCATTTCTTCTTTCAAAAAACCTATTTTTGGACCAAACACATCAAGACCGTCTTTAGAAGCAACAACATTCTTGGATAAAAGAGGGAGATTTGAAGAAATGGATCATTTTATCATTATCGGGATCTATTGTTCCCATGAAACACCCTCATATCTCCCATATTATGTTTCAGATAAGATATTTGTTGTTAAGGTGTGTATGTGGTATATATTTTGGGCCCATTTATTTCATTAAAAGAGGAAAAGGCAGTTTATTCCTCTATCGTGGAAGATTGGAGAAGTAATTTTGAAAAATGCTTCAAATATCAATGAATTTTCAGTCCAATTTGATTAGTTTAATTTAAAGGTAGTGGATGAAATCAAAGGGTTTGACCCTAATTAGTTGTTTATGAAATATATAATATATGTTGGTTATAGTGTCTCATTTGCTATTACATTCGTATTAGAAGAAGAAGAAGGCAATAGCCAAAACCCTCATGAAGTTTCTCTTGAGAATAATAAAGAGGATATTGAAACTATTGTTAGCACCATTGATCAACATACACAGCAAGGAAAATTTGTTAATGAAATGAATACACAGTATCTTAACCCTTCCTAGAAAAGCGACCTACCAAAACAAAAATCTCAATCTATAGCTCAGGAGAAAATGAAATATTCAATAGACAATTTTGATGATGGAGGTGATCAGAACCCTCCTAAGGGAAGACTGGAAAGACCCCACAAGATCTTTGTGACCAAAAAAAGGAAAAGACAAAAAAAAAGGAAGGAGGAAGTGAGAGCCTACCCAAGGAAGAAATTGCTCTTAAGGATATGGATCTTGATGTAAATATCGAAGACATTTAGTTTCCTGACGAAGAATAGAGAATTTAGGAGAGAAGAGAAGTGGAAGAATAATTGACAACACAAGAGCCAATTCTATTTGAATAAGAATCCCTTACTTTGCATAGTTCCCTATTCGACGAAAGTTCAAAGAAATTGGTATTATGCTTAAGTTTTGGGATCTGTGCCAAAAAAAGTCAAAAAACAAAAGGTTGTTGGAAGATGGACCAGAGAACTCAACGAGAGCAGAATTTAAGGAGACAAAGCACATGACAGAAGAATGTGCGATGAAGAAGCGTGAAAAAGGAAAAAATGGTTATAGACCGTTGGGTTTTTGGAACATTTTTGTACACTTTGTAATGGGCTTAGCCCTATTTTTATGTATAAAAATGTAAATGGTTTTTTGGTAGAGAGGTTCCAAAGAGGTTGTGAATGTTAGAGAGTTTGAGGTATGGAAGTTTTGGGGGTTTGACATATGAGAAGTTCTTAGTGATTTTTGGGTAAGTGAGTCGAGCAAAGGAATAAGTTTGAGGTATGCTTGAGGAGTGAAGCTCGCACTACAACAGAATGGCTAGGTAAGTTTGAGTAATGTTACTATTGCATTTTTTGTAGTGCAATGGGTAGTTGTAAGGGAATTATCAATGACTAATAAAAGAAGCCACTCGTTCTGGACGTAGCCCAAGTTGGGTGAACCACATTAAAACTTGTGTGTCGTGATGTGTTTGCATGCTATGAAGTTTAATGTTATTGCACAATGATGATACTACTTAAGTATGATAATGAATGTGTTATTCATATATGATGTTATAATTTCACGCATGGAAGTATCTAGTAATTGAACGAATGATAAGTGGGAGAATTTCGTGCATATAATATCATTGAATGTTAAGTAGATATTAAGTAATGTGAACTCCACACATGGGTAAATGGTTGTAAGAACATGAAGAATTCCTCAACTCCCCTCATCACTATAGAACCATGTTTCCTGCATCCCCTTTAGATGCCTCGGGTGAGATTTCACTTGCTCTATAGGTGATTCTGAAAGGGTCGATGTCTAAGGGTTTTGTTGGTATATAGATGATTAACCCCGATTCTACCCACTACACACCAATGAATGGATATGTTGTTGGGACCAAGAACTGTAATTGAGGGGAATGTTTTGGAGAACGAATAGAGAAGAAATTTAAGAATGGTTGGAAAGGAAGCAGTGAGACTTTCCAGAGAATAGAATAGAATCCCTCGACTCAGTGATGAACATTGGCTACAAAGGTATGTATTCACGGATCTGCATGAATTGTTTTTTGGTGAATTTCCGATAATTTTGAATGAATATTTAGAAAGGATAATGGAGAATTTTGGGAGATATAGAGTTGAAGCTCTAAGAAACTAGACTCCTGAATTGATTAGACAACTCAATACAGTAAGTAATAAGATTTATTCCGCGATTGATTTTTGGTTGAATAGTATATTGGAGGGTTAAATTACAGAATTTCCAATAGATTGTACCAAGTCTTATAGTGTCACATAGAGGGAATTTTTCAAGGTTCCACGTTGAATATATTTGAGTGTTCTATCTACTTGGATAAATATGTTACTATGTGATAAGAATGTCATAAAGATGGAGTCTGACATCTAGGCACCTTTGCGCACATAAGGGGACTAGGGGATGACCAGAGGATGGTCTTAGAGTGGGAAGAATGGGTAAGGACCGGATGGACTAAGGATGTTGAGAGAATAGAATATTGACTCAGACTGAGATATTGGAGTATTTCACTGTGGGAAAAGGTTTAGATATAGTAAGAGGAAGACTATGGCTAGGAAGGAAGAGCAACACAGAGAATTCAAGGAAAGCAACCCCTGCAGAGTACTTCATATCACACCATACAGAGAAAGGAAAATGAAATAAAGAGATCCTCAATATTTTCCAGCAAAAGAAGGAATTCCATCTCAGACCAGAATTTGTGTTGAACCCACGATCTCGTGTGTGTCACTAAGAATTGAAGCAGGAACTTAGATTTGTTCAAGAAAAATTGTAGTGAGTGAAGGAAGTCAAAGAAATAGTTATAATAATGGAAGTAGCGCAACAAACTAGAGTCAGAAAACATCACCAAGGGTAAGTACAACACTGAGTACAATGGAAAGGATATATCATACACTAAGAATGCTTGAGTTTTAGGGAGCGGGGTCGGAAGACCCTGAGCAACAATTGTTTATATGTGACATGATATGGACTGGGAAGAATTTCCAAGACGAGGTGATGAAGATCGTACATTTGGCCACGACGGTCAGAGGTCATGCACTGCTATGGAATATGAAGTATCATACCACTACACCTATTGGAAAATAAATAACTTTGGCAGATATTGGACAAGTGTTGATAAAGGAATTCAAAAAGTCGAAATTTGAATCCCAGTATATCACAAAACTAAAGGAAATTAAGAAAGTGCAGAATGAGACAATGCAGGATTACGACCAAATATTTAAGGATATGATGGGTCAAGTAACCTTCCTTATTCCTAACGAGAAACATTAAGAATGGTTTATTGCAGGTCTATTGTCACATATTCGTTATCCGTTAACACAACAGAGGGTCATGTCACAACCAGAAGCATTGGAAATTGTGATGAAATTGGAAGCATATCTTGTAGGAGATGGAACACGTATAGTCATAGTTGGCTGCATTGAGAATTCAATTATCAGAAATAATAAAGGTAAAGGAAAAGCATGAATGAGTTTGATGTATAAAAAGTAAGATAGAAATCCATCGAAAGGAAGAATGACCAGCATTCGTGTAGTATATGGCCACACAAGCACCAAACCCATTGGCAGGAGGAGTAGGGTATTTTGAGATATGTAATACATGGGGACATCATTTTACTACTTGTCCCTTACTGCAGAAGTACCATAGTACACCTAGGAATTTATTTTGTAATTTTTTCAAATCGGTAAGACACAATGAGAAAGATTGTCGTGCATTTGACTTAATCAAAGAGCGCACTTCATATGCGTACAAAATCTAGGAAGAAAATGTTGCAGCAAAAGGAGGATTTCCACAATACAACACTCCAAGAAGATTTAATCAGGGTGGACGTGGAAGATTCGGCAGAGGTTGAGGACATGTAGGATTTGGATGAGGAGGCAAAGGACCAATAATTTGTTATAACTACAATCAACCGGGAGATTTAGCGAGAGATCACCTTGCACGACGTGCATGTATTGCATATCCTTGGATCATGTGATAAATGATAACCCTCAATTGATATATAAAAGGATGGAGAGAGGGAACTAGAACTAGCATCACAATCAGAACCAGAACCTTCAGATGATAGTTTCTAAGGAACTTGATGATCAACCCAGAGTAGCAATTGTTACATGTGGCGGAATGAGAACCTGAATAGATGCGATGGAGAAAAGAAAAGGGGTTGAAAAATGGATAAGGAAAGTAGTTGAGCACATGCCAGCATTCAATACACAGAAAGAAAAAGAAACCTATCAGCAAGCAAGGAAGGATATACTAGGAGCGGAGTGGATAGCATCATCTTCAAAGACACCACCAGTATACGATATGTTGTCAGTTTATGATCGCACTATTCCAGAAAGGCCAGTTGAAAAGGTGAATACTTTGAAAGAATTTTTAAAGAGCTTCTTAGAATTGATGCAGGATGATACATCATTGAATGCACTACGTTGTTACACATTATTTTGGTCACTCTGATGATGACCCCATAGGCATGTATTCAGGCTTCCAAAAAAATATTTCACATGGGGAAAATGGTTGAGTTCTTCTTCTACCAGACACATTTTTAGAATGACGCCACAATGTGTAAATCCTTGATTTATGCAAACTACCCTATTCCTGGCCTGCAGGATTTCCGCATGTTGCTATATAGGTAGGGTGCGACGACGCTTGAAGCTAAGGAAAGGAAGAAGTTTCATGCAGTTTCTAGAAGGAGAATCTTCTATAATGTGAGGTGGCATCTATATGGTTGTGATCTTACTAGCTTCTCTGATTTGATAGGATCATCCTCATCCTAGTAACCACTTCACCTTCTCTTATATAATAATGGATTTCTCATGGAAAAGGTTAAGCACGGTCAAGCAATATTGAGCAAATAATAGGCTGAATATTGTGTGAAGAATCATGATACAATTGATGCTTGAGGCCTCCATTTGTCCATCAGGATTTGTGGACTATCTTCATGCAAATTCGGAGCATGTGTAAGTGTGTGTTGGAACAAAGGACCACCGAAAGGGAACTTGTGACATCAAGGAAATTTGGTTGTATCTTCCACTTTTACTTAATATGATACAGTGGTATGTTTATTTCCCATAAAATCATTAGTGTTTTATTACATGACTCCTTGATCACATGTTTAGGTTTCCATTGAATCTACAATTGCTTCTTTCACTTTGGTTGGTTTGTGTCATTGAAAATCTAATCTCACAAGAGCACCAGAGGGAAGCAAGGACAATAGAGATATAGGGAAGTGATATATAAAGGTATGTCATACACTCCTTCTTTGGTGATAAATTCAATGGTAGCAACCTAGGGAAAGCGTCATGTCCTGTCTTGTTTTGTTCTAGATCCAGGTGGATCTAGGGAGATTATTTTATGTCTGCATTCGCTGATTTATCCAATAACAAAATTGGTAACTCCATTGGGGATACGAATTGATTGTGGTTTTTTGTTGGCCATTTTCTCTTTACCTATTATTTTCACTTGAAATCAGTCTCTGAGTCTGTGGGAGATCCATTCAGACTCTCTGGATTTAAAAATCCACTTAGATCCTTTGCCCTCTTCTTAGAATTTCTTGATTTAAAAACACCTCCACACTGTACCTTATACATAGCATGTGGAAACCTCCAATTTTTGCACCCTAGTTGTTTGCTTCAGTGCGAGAGTTCCGCACCCTATCTGTCTCTGGCCTGCGGAAACTCTTGATTTCCACACTGTGATATGCTATCATCCTGTGGCAGCATCTATGAAATTTTTTGAGTTGGGTCTTAGCCTCTGTTGATGCCAAGTTTTTTCTTTAACCAACTGGGAAGGATTTTTAATACCAACATATGAATTTTTTCTAAACATTTGACTTGCTATTGATTGGTTTAGAAGAACGGACACCTCTCTTTTAATCTTTTTCCATTTTTTTGTTTTTGATTTTTATCAACAAGGGTATAATCTCTGAGCTTGTATCTGAGTGCTTGTTCGATTAAAAATATTGGATTGGATTTGAATTTTTGGATTGATTACGTATTCTGGATTGCTTGATGATTGAGAGGTGATTTCTTCATTCGCATTTGGGGAAATACTTTCTCATCATTTTTTAATTTTATCTTCATTGAAAGTTTGATTTGGGTGCTTGTTGATGGTATAAATTTTCTTGGATTACTTATCCTTTCTCTGTCATGCCCTTGGTCTGGTCTTAGAAAGGAAGAATTTGAATTTATCCCTTCTTTTAAATAATCATACATAAGAAAATTTATTGCATTTAAGAGAAGAGAACATTGGAGAACTTCATTGTTTATTGGTTGTTTGAAATTGTGTTCATTTAAAGAAAAAGTATATTTCATAGCTTACATCACTCCGGAAACAACTTCTCTCTATTGTAGATAGAATTCGTTGAATGAAAATTTGCATCATTCAGTTATATTTGCATATTGTTGGGTCAAGGTCTTACACAACATCGGTTTCATTCCCGTCTCCCTCTTGAGTAACAACATCCTTTTAAAATATTGTGAAAATCTAAAACTTAATTAGTAATTTTTTCTAGGGATCTTTTACACCAACATTAGCTAGGTTAGATCTTTGGAATAGGAAGTGAGACACACTCTCCAAAGCACAAAACACACAATAGGATCTTGTGATAGGGAGTGTAAAATTCCATTTGCAACATTTTGTCCTAGGAATCCCTTCTCACACAAGGGTCAAACCTGAGGTCGCATTAAGATCAGCAGAGTTACTCACCCTGCTTTGTTGATCTCAGTGTAGAGATTGCATGTATTATGGGGGTTTCTTGAAGGTATACCGACAATGATGAGTGGAAGCCTCTCAAGTTGATTTCGGGCTAGATACCCTACCCTTATGTGTGGATCAGATTGTCGAGTGTCTCCCCAGGAATCATTGTTGTTTTTGGTAGCCTTAGTTGCCTATCTTCTTAGGGTCTTACATGAGGTTATTGTGGAGGGGAAAGTCTTCACGGTACCTAGAATCGACGTTGGCTAGACTCACTCAGGCTCCTTGAAGGGTATACCCACGATTATGTGTGGGAGCTTGCACCAGGGTGTAATTCCGTTAAGTAGGTCCTCAACGTAACTTTTCCACCCTAGCCCAACCCCTTCTTGTCTTGACTTCGCGATGTTGGATTTCATCACCAACTAGTGACTTAAAAATAAAAAGGTTTTGTTTACTTGGTTTTGATTGCTAGATTCTACTAGTGAGCGTTGTTTGTTTACATAGTTGGCCATAGATTTTTTCCGTAAAATTTTCAGTTCGGCCAACATTGACCCTCCATGTCATTCACATAGGATGCAAGGACTACCTTCGAGAGATCCATAAGTTTCCCAACCCTTACTCCCTAATCCACCAGAGGAGTCTCCTCAACAGAGTGAGATCCAGGACCACATACCTTCACAAGTGGAGAGAACTGACTCTTTAGAAAGTTTTTGAATCATTTTCGATTCTTTGGACACTTTCCGCTTACCTCCTGGATACGAGAGATGTATTCTCTGACTGAACTCGTCCAGAGAACTTGTTTTTGACACTTATAGAATACCAACTGGAATCCTTGCCAAAATTGAAAATGAGGATCCTTTTTGGACCACTGACATATCTCGAACTCTGAATTCTAGGCGGAACCCTCTCGGCTCAAAGGAAGAAGTTGAGATACCTATCGTTTCTGAACCACCCAAAACATCTACTACATTTATGATACCTTTAGATCACTTTAATAGCACAAATTGTTATTTATTCGTTGGCTCAGAGGTTGGTCCTAGCTCAACTATCCCTCTTCAGAAAACCCACTCCACAATGGTCCCAAACACTATGATTATCCCCACCGGGAACACGGTGGCTAGCCAACATTCTATTGGTACATTGTGTTCGTCTAGAAAAATCTCATCACTCCCTCTTGGGTATAATTCCTTGAATGCTTCTATCCCCATTCCTACCCAAGTTCCATCCAAAGCTTCTGGAGTCTTTACTCCTCCTGGGTATAATTTTTCTTCTAGTTCTATTACGACACCATCCCATTTCCTCTACAGAGGGTCCTATCCACCTTTTATAGGAGGATTCAGAACCAGTGGCTATACCACCTTTGGAATTTCTACTCCATTATTCACTTCTGGTTATCAAATTCCTATTGGGGGAGAGTATAACCCGAGGGGGAAACTTAGTTTGAAGGTCAAAACCAAATTGGGGCATCATCCTCACCTGGAGGACAACCCCCACTCAGAGGATATAATCCACAATATGGACCAAACATCCCCGGATCACTAGCCTAGTATTGGAATCTTCTTATTCATGGAAATCCACAATCATCTAGGGGGAAACAACCTCAAGTTAGCTCTCGTATTCCCCCTAGTTCGAGCCAACCATACCTCGGTTCTTCCAATCCCATTTGGGGTTCGAACGTTCAACCTAGTGTCCCTCCCCAAGGGAACATCCCCAATCAGTACAACCCTATGGGCTGCATGCCTCTGCACACAAGTCGGAATCTGTTAGGACCTTCACCTCACATGAAAACTACTTATGGTCCTACTGGTATACCAACGGGACTCCCTCCCCAAAGTCACCAGTATCCTCCTATGAATAGACAATTACCCTTTTTAGACACTTTGGATCTACCTTATTTGTCTAGAATCTTGAATGATCTTATCCTACATTCTCCTCACTGGCTCGTTATACCGGCCAAATTACCGTCCGACATCCCAAAATTTGACGGTAAACTGAGAGAGGATATGAACAACCATGTCATGAGTTTCCACCTTTGGTGTTCATCCAACTCTTTGGTGGATGATTCCATTCAGTTATGAATCTTCCAAGGAACTCTCATGGGTTTGGCTGCAAAGTGGTATATAGAACTACCACGAGGTTTCTTCATTGACTTTAATACCCTATCCATGGCTTTCCTTACACACTACCAATTACCAATCCATTATGAAATAGGAACCGAGATCTTGAGTTCCTTCAAGCAAACTAAGGCCACTCACATCTATAATCACATTCATGAGTGGAGACGAAGACGACGTTTGATCAAACTCGATCTTCCCGATCAGTTATTGGCAGAGTGGTTCACGAAATCATTTGTGAATGAGATATCTTGTGATATTGACATGGGTGGAGTTGTCACCGAAGAACAAGCTATCAGTCGCGCTCATTACCTTGACCTTGTTTATTCACAAACAAGTACTCTTTACGACTTACTCCTTGATGCACCTCGCCCTTCTACTATCGTTACTTCAAATACCCCTATTTCTTCTCATGCGGCTAATGGTGTGATTGGAAATTTCCATACCCAGCCTCAAAATACGCAAGCCTCTCCCACCAACCCCAAGTCTAATGCTTCAAATGTTCAAAATTCTCCATCTCCTACCCCTCCCACTGGCAAAACCTCTGAGGTTAACTCTGTTCAATATACCCCTGCCGGAAAGAATAAATCTAAAAAAGGCAAGGGTAAGAATAAGGAGGATAAAAATAACCCACGGTCTGAGAAAGCCAAAACTCAACTTGTTGATGATAAGGATAAGCGCAAACCCCAATACCCTTTCCTTATCTGTGGTGACGATCACTATACGAAATATTTTCCAAGACTGTCTGAGGTTACTAAGTTCCTCCAAGGGACTGCGAAACCTCCCACACCTTCCATTTTGTCTCAACCTTTCCCTTCTCAAAAGCAAGCCCAACTGGTCATCCATGACCAACCCTCTCCCTCCACTACTTCTTATGTAATCATGTGTACTGATGATTCTAGAAAGAATGATGTCACACTTACCACTCGATCCAAAGATTACTCTTCCTCAAAGGAGAAAGTTGACAATATACCACCTTCGTTGGTTCAACAACCTCCCCCAACTTCACCTCCTAACCATCCTCTTCATCTCGAACGACTGAGTCTTGATACATTTCTTCACCCTCCCCCAAAGGGTGCTGTTTGAAAGTCCGCCTTCAACCCTCATGCACATGCTTCTTAGAACTACAGTATTGTAGAAGATATCGCGCAAGCACCTTCTACGATGTCATCTCTTGAAGTCCTTCAAAGTTTCCCTGCTCAACGAATGGAACTACTAAAGACTATCGGTGGAATTGATCCTACGAATAAAAATTTGATAATTTTTTACCTCGAAGATCACATTCTGAGACTCCCCCCTCAACTAGCATTCCAAATATAATTTTTTGTCTCCAAAAAGAACATCTGTAGGAATTTTATCGATGAGGGTGCCTCCACATGTGTAATGTATGTTTCCTGTTGGAAGGCCATCGTCTCTCCTCCTCTTATGAAATCACATAACACGTTTAAGGCCTTTAATGGATCTGGATTTAACCCCTACGGTGTACTTCCTTCATTGTCTATTACATGTGAAGTAAAATCGGTCAATGTTGAAGTTGAGGTCTTTGATGCACCTCTCTATTATAAACTCTTACTTGGTCGTAGTTGGATTGATATGATGCGCGCCATTGTGTCTAACTTTTTCCATGTTTTACATTTTCCACATCAGGGAAAGGTCATTATTGTCGACCAGCTAGCCTTTTTCAACTCTGACACCCATACTAGCAACATACCTTTTATCTTGAAGACACCACTCGGGTATGAGAATGTCGGTGTGGGACTACTTAAAGATTCAAATTTTATGGGTACGTTTCCAATCCCACCTCCCGATGCTCCACCTCCTTTGGTTGCCTCGATCAACATGATTTCCACCTTCGTTCCTAAAACTCAAACATCTTCTGACCCATGGGTAATACCCAAACCTGGTGATTATCCTCGATATGACAACCAAATTCCTTTAAGTCCAGTTGAATCTGCCTATCAATCGATTCAATCGGCAACCCCTTCTGCCCTCTCTATTGGTGATTCGTCTCTTGACCCATTCCAGATTATTTTTCCCATGGACGATATGATTATGTCAGTTATGTTGATGGAAGAAACCCCTTGGGATGATGTACATGATCATTCCATTCTCTTCCTTGAACAACACACCATTGAGAGTTACCAACAGATCTTGACTCCGTCGACCGTTGTTGTCATTTCCTCTGTTCCTGAGTCATCATACAATGTGTTATATGAAGGAAACTTAAGTAATATTTTTCCCACCATTCCCCTTGACATTTCCATTAAACCTGGAGTTGTTGAAAATGTTCACATTGGAGCTCCATGCTCCACTGACGAGGTTGTCACATATAAATCACTTTTCCAAGAGTTTCATGACATCTTCGCTTGGAGCTATGAAAAAATGTTGGGTATTGACCCTGCTATTGTTGTACACAAAATTAAGACACACATGGGTGCTAGACCCGTCTGGAAGAGACTTCGTCCAGTTCACCCCCATAAAGCAGTTGCTATTAATATTGAAGTCGAAAAACTTCTTAAATTTGGATTTATTTATCCTGTGGATTTAACCGATTGGGTATCCAAACTCATTCCAGTTAACAAGAAACAAGGTACAATCCATGTCTATGTCGATTATATGGATATAAATCAAGCGTGTCCTAAGGATAACTTTCCCACCCCCTTCATTGACCATATCGTTGATGACTATGCCAAGAGTGAAATATTCTCTTTAATGGATGGTTTCTTTGGCTATAATAAAATCAACATCTTGCTCGCAGATCAACACAAAACTGCTTTTATTTGTCCTTAGGGCACCTTTGCCTATCAAAAACTACCCTTCGGTTTAAAGAACGTCGATTCGACTTTTCAACATGCCATGTCTTATGCTTTTCATGACATTAAGAACATTGTGTAGCCATCTCTAGATGACCTACTAGCGCATTCCATGCATCATAGTGACCATCTGACACACCTCCGAGCCATTTTCCTTCATTGTTAGTTCTATCGTATATGCTTAAACCCACACAAATGTTTTTTCTGTGTGGAGTCTTGCTGACTTCTAGGTTTTATCGTGTCACACTAGGGGATCAGGGTTGATCCTTTGATGGTCGAGGCGATCCTCAATCTTCCTCCTCCTTCTTCACTTCGCCAGCTTCAAAGTTTACAAGGAAAAGGAAAAACATTTACGTCGTTCATCCCAAACTATGCTCAATTAATGCTCGGATTTACTCGACTACTAAAGAAAGGTTCTGAGTTTGTATGGGATTCCACCGCCAACAAATCTTTCGAAGCTTTGAAACTAACTTTAACCCATACCCCATTACTTTTCCCACCCAATTATAGTTGAGACTACTTCCTTTATATCTCTGCCTCGGACTCTACCATCGCCATGGTTATAGTCCAAGAAGATGATTCACATGATGAACATGTCATTTATTATTTGAGTCGGAGTCTCACCACTACCGAAGCCAAATACTTACATGTTGAAAAACTGGCCTTGGCAGTTGTTCAAGTTGTCCAATGTTTTCATCACTATATCTTATTGCGCAAGACGACTGTAATTTCCGATTGCAACCCTATGCAACACATTCTTACACGCCAGTTGCTAGGGGGAAAGTACTCTAAATGGATAGTAATTCTCCAAGAATTTGACTAAGAATTTGAACGCGCTAAGTCTAAGAAATATTTGGTGTTTGTTGAATTGATGTGTGACCTTCCCTGCACTGAGACAGAAAACATAGCAGAAGACTCTTTACCCAATGAATCTCTTTTTTTGATCAGTTCCGATGACCTTTGGTATGGAGATATCATTATATATCTCTAGACTCAAACTTTTTGCCCCAATCTATCTAGCGCTGACCGTCATTGTATACAATATCAACCTCGTCAATATATCATACTCAGTGACACTCTTTATCGCCACGGGGTTGACTCCATTTTTCTATGATGTCTCACCTATGACGAGGTTGAGAAAGCTTTGAATGACTACCATTCTGGAGCATGTGGTGGTCACATGTTTGGGTATGCTACTACCTAGAAGATCTTACGAGCAGGGTATTTTTGGCCTTCTTTATTTAAATATTGTATTACCGTCGTCCAAAAATTCCATGCTTTCCAAACATACAAGAACAAAATAAGATCACATCCCGCTCCCTTACACCCTTTAGTTTCTGTCGGACCTTTTATGAAATGGGGCATTGATTTCATGACCTGTAACCCTCACTCGACTAGGAGGCATGGATACATTATTGTAGTCGTGGATTATTTCACAAAATGGGTCGAGGCGATGCCTACATTCGACCATACTGGGAAAACTGCAGCCCTTTTCATATTTAATCATATTATTAATCAATTCAGGATCCCGCAAGATATCATTACTGACCACGATAGCCATTTTCGAAACTTTATGATGTTTGAACCTACTGATAAATTGGGTCTTCGGCATGAAAACTCAACCCCCTACTATCCACAGGTCAATGTCCAAGTTGAAGCAATAAATAAAATCCTTATCACTATGCTTCCTCAAATAATAGGAATCCATAAGACTACCTGGCACGCGATGTTGTTTTCGGCATGGGCCTATCGGACATTTGTGAATTCTACTACAGGATTTACCCCCTTTCAACTAGTCTACGGCATTGAAGTTGTTCTCTGGATTGAATCTGAAATACCATCTTTGAAGCTAGCAGTCGAACTTCTCCCAAACACCTCTGCCAAAGAGGAACGTCTATTGTATCTTATGCAATTATATGAGACCCTTCATGATGCCACCCTAGTTATTGAAACCCAGAAGAAACGCGTAAAAACCCAATATGACAAACATGTCAAGCCGTGTGTTTTCTCTGAAGGAGATCTAGTTCTCCTCTATGAACAAGATCGTGATCTACTAGGAGCCGGAAAATTCGAAGCTATGTGGCATGCTCCATATATCATCAAACGATTGTTAGAGAAAGGATCTTACGAGTTCGTAGATTATGATGTCATTCATTTTAGTGAACCCAGAAATGGGCTTTACTTGAAGAAGTACTATGCTTAGACTATCTTTGCATGAGTGCTTGTATTTTTATTATATCATACTTTTTGTGTGCTACTTTTGTGTGCTTTTCGTTATTTGGTTTCGACCCCCAACTACTTACCTTTCATTGTGGTTGGTTTCCAGATGTCGTTGTCTTCTCTACCCTACATTGGCTTCGTCGACGGTGCTAGTCATGGTACTCTAAACCTAGCTTATGTTGCTTGGGCAATTTATGCACCCACGAACAAACTTATCAATCTACAAGGTGTTTTCCTCGGTCATGCAACCATTAATATCACAAAATATAGTGCAGTGATCGAATTTTTGACTGATGTTATTTCACTTGGGATTCGACAGTTGGTTGTACGACTTGATTCACATCTATTAGTGCTACAGTTAAGTAACATTTACACTATCCCAAAGACCAAAATATCAAAATCCGAAGTCCATGACTTCTACAAAAAGAATCATGGATGCTACTCACGGTAGCATACTACTGCCCGTGCTACCCTACGGAGTAGTCGGCTAAGTGAACCAAACACACCTACAGTGTGGCGTTGATAATGCCTCGGTATCTCATTGATCGATATGTCTAGGATGTTCCTTGTCAGACCCTCTAGATTCTGTTCAATTGCCTCATAGTCATCAGCATCCCATCTGGCTACTACAGCTACCTCCCCTCGCCTCTGAATGGGAGATGTACCTAGAGGTCGGTGTGGCCCTACATTTGTATGGTCAAAATTTGTTGATTATTCATTGGATAGAAAACATAAAAAAACATCTTATATTCTAAAAGAATTCACAAAACATCATAAAAAGAAAAATGTTTTTCTTACCTATATCCCCCCACTGAGAACCCTCAGGTAAAACCAAATCGAGGTCACCTCAGAAGTCCAAGCTAGCATAGGCGTAATCATCGATCATCAATATCTGGGGCCTCAACCAATCAAAGAATGCATCATTGTATTTCACAATAGGGCCCGCTACATCTCATCCCATGAGATCACACCACCGTTTCATCCTCGGATCCCATGGTGCTGGTATACCCCACTCTACCTATAGGCATAAATGAGGGACCCTTTCTAAGAATACATTCACTAAAATGGACCCATACCCAAATTGCTTCAGGTCCCTATTCTTGCTCTTGGTTAACTGTGTCTTCATACTGCGAAGAAGACCATCGCACCATTTGAACACACGAGGTTTCGTGCATTCCAGGGCATACTAAAAATAAACTTGGAGAGCCATGTGTGGAGATGAACTTCCCACCATCCATGAAATGGTAAACAAAATGGTCCAGAGAGTTAAATCCCTAACACTTCTGATAGCTACTTTACCTTTGCGCCTTTCGGCCTCAGGTTCGCAGTATCGACGGATGTATTCACTCATCAGCAAGCCACCACCTCGACCTCCTGTTAAGGTCAAATGTGCTAAATGACGAGATAATCCCATCAAAAAGTAAATGTCTTTGATATCCAAGGAAAGAACATGGACACCCACATGAAACACTTGTTGGTCTACATCCCACATGTGGACCAGGTATTCTAGTAACCTTAGTTGGGCTCTCATGCCCTGGATTTTGAAAACTTTTAATAATCCACACTGTCATAGGGTATTCACGGTCCCTGGATCATTCAATGCCTCAAAGTCATCATCCTCTTGTTTCCATTATCCCCATTCCAACATTTTTGCAATCAAAAACCTACATGGAAACGAGAAAAAGGGATTAGCATCTTCAAACGTTGCATTTGAAATTCTTTTTTTGGGCAAATGCGTGGGAAAAATTTAGGACTTTCGGCCACTACAAGAAAGATTTAGATACAGTGTGATATTTTCACAGGTGAGCCATAAGGCATCTACGGAAATCCTTGATTTCCGCAGGTCTCATTATTGGCTACATGTGGTGGCCCCAGTGATCAAAATCTGGACCAGGGGTCAAAATTTAGCTCAAAAATAAAAGTTCTTTGAATTACCTCAAAACAAATGGCTGTGTAGGAATCGTCGTCATGAACCCAACACAACTTGTTTGGGTTCAAACGGAC
>JASDQU010505708.1:0-24642 GCA_032191745.1 Picea mariana | reverse complement strand
TGTTATTGGTTTGGTTGTTTAAAATACTATGGAGTCCGTGGGGATCGAACCTTGGACCTCCCCCGTCGTGGCATAGCCTTTGCAAAGTCTACGTTGCCAATGTACCACACTGTAGTTCTTATCATATATATGTGTTTTTATATTTTCAAATTTGACTATGTTGTATGTTGGACATGGGGTCCAAGATGGGGCTTAGCCCCAACCCCCGGTCGCATAACACCTACCATATGGCTCTAGCTTGGAGTTGCACGAAAATTCTAACACACTTTCAAATGGTTAGCCCATGCCTGGACACTTGTCATTTATTCATTCGCCCTTGAAACAGAGCCCCTTTTTCTCTAGCGTGAAGTCACATGGTGATCCTTATGACCACGGTCTTGGCGGCTAGGGGCTAGGCGCGCCCTAACCGTCCTAAAGTTTCACCCATTTTTTGGTTGCGTGCCGGTGCTAGATTTTAGCACGAGTTTTTGCGCGTGTGCTAGGTTGGGCACACAGAGGTGCGTTTTGGCGAACCAGAGACAGCAAGCTTGAAGGAAGAAAATGGCAGGAGGCCTATCTTCTTCATTTTTTGGCCAAATGAGGTGCCAAAAAATCCCAGCTAGGGGTTTTTGGATGTTCTAAATCCATTGGCACTATTCTCAAAGCCATTTGAAGACTTATTTTGTAGGTTTTTCACCATTGAATTTTTAGAGAGCTCCAGGGAGCTTGAAGCCCTCATTGATTGAGGTCATGCTCAGATGAGCCCAAGTCTATTTTCTGTGACTGAATACTATTATCGAGTCATGATTTTTATTCTGAACAATGTTGGGTACACATCATAATGTATGATAACTATAGTATTTAATGATCTAATTCACTTTCCGCAAAGGTAGTCCTGTCCTGCACGTCATTTTTGGCTAATTATTATGCTCTGAACACATTAGGATAGGTTTCAGATCCATTTGAGGACTTTTACAGGTGTTTTTGCCACAAGGAAGCTCAAGGCCACATGTAGAAGAGGTCATGCATGGATGAGCCATGATCCATTTTCGGAGTTCTATTAGTCATTTTTGGGGTTTTTATGTATTCTAAACCCAATGGTATAGTCTTTAAATCCATTGGAGTTGAGCAGCAGCTTGTAAAAGAATATTTGACAAATTAATCCCAGAGAGCCAAGTCCATTGAAGGAGGCTCAAGGAGATGTAGCCCAGAGAGGGGTGAACTCCTTTATCATTTTGTTATTGTTGTGAGTTTGTTGGTTTATTTTCTTCAAGTCATGTTTGTTGTGTATTTGTTTAAAACACATATTTATCCTTTTTAAAGACCTCACACATAAACATTTAAAAGATGCATAAAACTTGGTACATAATCTATCTTGCATATTTTAACACATTGAGCAAGGTCCTGAAAAGTTTATTTTAATGAAGTAGAGGGTGCTTGCATAGCATAACAAGTCAGCCCACTATTTTTAGATCACCCAGTGTGCATCTACCGGCCCAAAAACCACTTTTTAACCAAAACAAATGCATCTCAATCCATTAAAAAAGAAAGGGATGACAAGCTTACCGTGTTGACGGAGACCATTTGTTGAATGGTAGTATGTGCTTCTTGCAATCGACAGCTGAAAAAGGAGATAAAAACAAGGTTTCTAGACAAGTTTGGAATGAAATGCAAATGAAATAGGAAATAAGAAGTTTTACCCCTATTTATTCAACTTTTTCTTTTTCTAAAAATATTTTATATTATTTTAATGCATTTTGTCTTAACCTAAAGGTCTAATGGTCCCATGAGTCGTTTATTTTTTGTAGGTGACAAGACTAAATTCCTGAACAATGTCGTATGGATGTTATTTATTTCTCTTTGTTGTTTGTTACATGTACTAGTCCTTTTTAGGGTTTTTTAGAAAAACCTCAAGCTTACTCTTCATTCGTTCTCGTGCTCGAAAATCAATGAGAACGTAACGGAGTATAATTTTGTCGTTATTTTGTACTCTTCATGGAAACATGAAAAATGGAACCCATGGAGTATCCTTTAAGCTCTTTTCACACTCCATAAAAATGAAAAGATTTTCGAGCGACCTTGTTATGTTCATGCTTATAAAAGTATTTGAATAAAACATTTGATGGGTGATAGTTTATCATTTTTTTTTGGTCCCGTCAAACTATTTTACGAAAAATGAACTGAGAGAGTTCTCTTTAAGTGTTTTTCAGACTCTATAAACATGAAAAACCCACAAGTTTTCTATCGTTGGACTCATTAAATAAACATCGAAAGACCCACATGGGATTGAACCACTCCTTCTTAGGGTTCGTTAAAAATCCTCTGAGGGACATGTCTGAAGGATGAGCTTACATTACAAGCATATGTTATCCTCCTCAAGCTTGTGTAAAAATAAATAGGTACTCTCCAGAAATGGTGGGGGGGGAATTTGGGAAAGAGATGTGTTTCTGTACATGTGTTAGTGGCAGTACTAGTCGCTCTTGAACATGACACTCCCTTTGGCATTTGAATCCGGGTTGGGAAATCCATTTGTCTCTCCTCTGGCCTTCTTCGAATTCATATCTTGGGTCTTCTTTGAGTCAATGTTTCCAAGACTAGTTTCATTTCATTCTTATGTTCAAGATAAGTCCAAACAATCCCTCCCTCGAGTCGGCCATCTGCATTGTCATTTCTTACCATGTCGGCCTTCCCTGTGTCAGTTTTGAATCATTTTCATACTTTTATCTACCCTTAATCTGTTACTTATTTCGTGTCACTGATGGGGGATACATCAAGGCCCTCATGTGACGAGTCTTTTTCCTATCGACTTCAACTCATAATCTGGGAAAAAGACTTAGAAATCGTTTAGTACCTTAGATCTTGAATGCCTCAATGGCAGGTTTCTTCTCTCTCGACAGTGGATTCCCATCATTGGTCCCTAATCAAGATATTTCATCGAGTGTTTGAATTCTTCTCATTTATTCACATTAGTTGGATTGTACTAAGGTACCTTGGGAGCCATTGACATGAATGGTGATTTCCCTCTCACTTGTTAACGGTTTTCATCAATGACCGATAATCAAGTGATTTCTGCCATGTTCGACTTCAGCACCTGTAATCGCATGGTTAGATTCATACTTACGGACGATGGGATTGAAGACCCTGGATATTATATTTTTGGCCTAGGTTGCGATGTAGTATTTATGATTTGAATTGACACACAAATCCACTTTGTATGTCTCGTGGTTGTGTCTGAATTTACACTTTCTAATACATAGATCCATGATGTATTTCTGGTGGCAATGTAGAATCTTCACGACATGGATCCACAATGTATAATTGGTGGCCATGACTTGCATTTATGATTTCAATCACTTGTAATCTGAGCATGGGAATTCTTACCTCATAAATGGTATAATTCTATGCAGATGCTTGATTGTTTGCAAGTTCCTGATTGGTGCGCTCCTTGTTCCGGACACACACACGCATTTTACAAAGTATTTCGACTGTCACATGTTCTAGCCTCATACTTTGGGGGGAATTTTGTTACAACTTCTTTTGGTCACTCTGTTGATGACCCCATAGGCATGTGTTCAGGCTTCCAAAACAATCTTTCACATGAGGAAAATGGTTGAGTTCTTCCCCTACAAGGCACATTTTTAGAATGACGTCGCAGGCTAACAGTGGTACACAGTGCGGAAATCCTTGATTTTCGCAAGCTACTCTATGCCTGGCCTGTGGGATTTCTGCATGATGCTATATAGGCAGGGTGCGGTGACACTTGAAGCTAAGAAAAGGAAGAAGTTTCTAGAAGTTTCTAGAAGGAGAATCTTCTAGAATGTGAGGTGGAGTCTGTATGGTTGTGATATTACTGGCTTCTCTAATTTGGTGGGATCATCCTCATCCTAGTAACCATGTCACCTTCTCTTGTATAATAATGGATTTCTCATGGAAAAGGTTACGCAAGGTCAAGCAATATTGAGAAAATAATAGGCTTAAGACTGTGTGAAGAATCCCGATACAATTGATGCTTGAGGCCTCCATTTGACCATCAAGCTTTGTGGACTATCTTCATGCAAATTTGGAGAAAGTGTATGTGTGTGTTGGAACAAAGGACCACTAAAAGGGAACTTGCGACATCAAGGCAATTTGGTTGTATCTTCCACTTTTACTTAATATGATACAGTGGCATGTTTCTTTCCCATAAAATCATTAGTGTTTTATTACATGACTCCTTGATCACGTGTTTAGGTTTCCATTGAATCTAAAATTGTTTCTTTCACTTTGGTTGGTCTGTGTCATTGCAGATCTGATCTCACAAGAGCACCAAAGTGAAGCAGGGACAGTAGAGATATAGAGAAGTGATATATAAAGGTATGTCATACACTCCTTCTTTTGTGATAAATTAAATGGTAGCAACCTAGGGAAAGTGTCATGTCCTGACTTGTTTTGTTCTAGATCCAGGTGGATCTAGGGAGATTAGTTTATTTCTGCATTCACCGATTTATCCAATAACAACGTGGAATGATTGATCAATGTACACAAGATAGAGAAGTACCTATGATGCAGAAAGCGGTGAACTAAGTCTTATGCAAGAAGAGGAGAAACAAAGAGTTCAGATTAAGTGTGCAGATAAGAAAATATGAAATGGAAAATGTCATCTTAGATTTAGGATCAGTTGTCAATGTTCTTCCAAGAAAGACTTCGGAGATGATGGGAAAATTGGAGCTAGTTTGGTCAACTATTCAGTCGAGGTTGGATAACCAACATAAGATAATACCAATCAGGAGATTGACAGGAGTACATGTTATTATAGATGGAGTGTGAAAAGTAGTTGACTTTGAGGTTATTGAGATTGTTGATAAAAATCAGTCGTACCCAACTTTTTTTAGATTGGATTGGGCCATCGACAATTAAGCGATCATTAAATTGAAGAAAAGAGAGATTATTTTTTAAGGAGGAGGCTTAAAGGTCACTATGCCATTAGACCCTATGGAGGAAAGAAGATATGTGGAGCTCACGAGAAAGGAAATTGATAACTTATATAATATGACAGTGTGCATGGATGACTAAATCGATCCCATGGTAGATGGTGCACTTAGTTGTAGAATCATAAGCTCTTGCACATCAGACTTGGTGTTACGAGGAAAATATCTCTATGGATAGGATAAACCACAACATACATAAATGACTGCAGAAATCAACTATGTTCTCAAGTATGTTATGAAAACAAATATGCTAGAAATACAAGATAAAAGGCCTACCTCGTCGAGACATTCGATGAAGTCCATCATTGAGCACTTGACCCAAAGCAATATCCTTGCAACTAGTCCTCAACAACCAATCAAAGAAAGCATATGGTGATATTATATAATGTTAGCACATTCAATAGCATAATCCATTGATAAACATAACAAATACGCCCATGGAATAATAATTCAATATATTTGCAAGATATCAATTGGACGGGAAAAGAGTATTTCTATTAATATATAATCAGCAAAAGTGAAAATTTTATAGACTTCCATGTCGGCATGGTTCGGAACTGAGAAACTAAGTTACTTCCAGTTGGGCCTCCACCACTTCAATCCTCCACCAAAGGCAAGCTCAAAAGAGAGAAAAAATGAGGTTCTCAATCAATAAGGGAAGAGCTTGGGAGTTGAACACTATGTTCATAATTAAAGGACAAAGGGATGCAAACTCAATATGAAGTAAATAATTCCTCTAGAGTAACTTTGCTCTCAAAGTTGAATTCTTTATCCTCTTTCCATAACTCGGAATTGGCCCATTTATAGCCTTCAAAATGGAACTGAAGGGCTGAGTCAAAACGTTTCCAGTATATGGAAGGCCAAGGATCATAGATCTCCTACCGTGACATGGAAACTCGACATTGATTTTCATTTTCTGGCACAAACCTTGATGTACGCTGGTAGTGGAGTAGCCTCTGTATACACATGTTGTATAGTGTGCAAGATGCGTACATGTGGAAAAATATTTGTTTTTAGCTCTAGATCTTACAAACAGGATGATAAGTCTACATGGGTAAATGGAAAAAGGCCTTCTGGGCAAGATTGCATAGGGTGAGGAAAATCTTGCTATAACACTTGGAGGAAGGACTTGAACACTCGTAGCACCAGTTTCATGAAGTGTCAACCAGAAGGTGTGCTCGCATTACTCTCTCTTTGCAATGGATTGGAACAATGGTACGTGATGTTAGCACTCTGTAAATATGTTTGGCTGATAAAAAGACGATGAAGGTAACTTGTTCAACCAACTTTGAGACCCGAAACTAGCCTTTCGGATCTGGAGAGGGCTCTCTCAAAAATGGTGTGGTCTCTGCGCAGGATATGACTTCAAAAACAATGGCTAGATTTAACACCTATGATAAAATGGGTTCTGGTTATATTGGTGCAGGAAGGTAAGACTTGGTCTATGGAGTCAGTCTGAGGAAGAAATGGGACAAATGACTTAGTGACTGGACTTGAGAGGATAAGGCTAGGTGAACAACAACCTTCAGTTTAAAATCATAATGTGTGGCGGGAGAAATTACAGAAAGTAACTCAGGAGCGTCGCTTTGAATGAATTCGGAGTTAGCTTTAGAGGAAAATGTTTTGTCTAAGTGGCGTGAACAATGGGCGTTGTACAATGAATCTGCAGGTTCGATAATTCGTTCTGAAATAGACACAAATAAATATGAAATAAAGATAACATGAAAGCACATATGCAAAGAAAGAATTAAAATACATCCAACTGTTACAACTAGAATCTTTTCATCAAGTCATAGGACCTTTGCATAAAATTCCAATCAAAACTTCAGATTACATACAATAGTTGTTGTCTACCACATTTTCCAACCAACCCTGTTTACATAAAAATTATCCCCTCATATAGAAATCTAATGTCACCCTTGGTTGTTAGGGTCGAGCTACTCTCTCCTAGAATCATGGATCCATTTTCTTTGAAAGAGAACAATAACTTCAATGGATTCACTAAAAATAGAAAACCAGACTTTGCCAAATCATAATCATAACTGAAATATTATTACAGTCATCGATCATGATCCAAATTAGACCATATGGTTGTGATGAGTCATCATTTTCACTATTGGACACTTTGTCATCCCTGCACAGCAAGTCTGCTACGCAACAGTAACCTACAGCAAAAATGCAGTAGAATGCGCAACAAACTGGTAAAATAGGCATTAAATATGACATTGTATCTCACTGATAAAAACCTAGTTTTAGAAACTGAGAGAGGTTTTTGTATTTAACATTTTTATAAATAAAAATCTCTCTTGTTTTCTCGAAGTTCATCTCCAGGTGGTGAGAATACGTGTCACAAAAACATTTCTCAGACCGCAAATCATGAAAACTGAAAAATAGGGCTCAAATATTCCTTCTAATCTCCAAATCCATGACACATTTTAAAAATATGAGAGAGTTTTTTATTACTTGGTTTGTCCTTGACAAAAACCTCTCGGGGATTGTCAAAATTCCTCCCCAATTGGTCAAAAATTGATCTTGAAGTTCACCACTAAAACAATAATTTGCGCAGTGCGACTTGTAGCCTGTGCGCAGGAAAATCCACTGCACGACAACATCCTATGCTCGACAGCCCACTGCATGACGAAATCCACTGCACGAAAACATCCTATGCACTACAACCTTTTTTACGCAACAACATCATATGCGCTACAACCCACTGCGCGACGAAATCCACAGCATGACAACATCCTATGCGCGACAACCTTATTTGTGTGACAACATCCTCTTCGCGACAACATCCTCTACGTGACGACATTCTCTGTGTGATATCCTTCTTTGTGCAAAAACATCCTCTATGCGATAGCATCCTCTACGCGATGACATTCTCTGCGAGACAACATCCTATGCGCGACAGCATCCTTTGTGTGCTGCGTAGTGAATTTTGCAGTGCGCAATGAATTTTGCAGCGCGCAGTTGCAAATTGAAATGGAAATAAATAACTGATAAGATTCCTTTTGAAAATGGCCCTTCGAAATGTTATATGATTCCAGGCATAAAAACAACATGGGCGCTGACAGGCATGACTTTGCAAATTGTTGACAAACCTCTAACCATAGCCATGAAAATCATGGTGCTAACAGTTGGGTCCAATGGGGATGTTATCCTCCCTATGAGGTAGCAAAGAATAGTAGACCATGTGCCAATCCATTGGTCTTCTCTGAAACTCAACTTTCCAAATGTAACTTGTAACCTACATCCGCTGAAAACCCAAAATAGTATATGCTCCAAACTGAAATCTAAAACTAAGATGAAAAATAAAACTGTAGGTTGCCAAAAGAAATCCTCGTAGTACTGAGCTTATTCGCACTCCTACCTACCCTAACTACAGAAAAATATGTCAATCAAGTGAAATCAAAGTGCCAATGCAACCATGAAGAAATTTATCCGCCTTTTGATTTCTTTGTACATGATTTCTCCAAAACTTTTTTACTGTTAATTCATTCAAAATTTTATCTATAAATTCAATCTCAAAAAATTAAAAACATTGGGGTTGTTTACCGCCTACAACAAAAATGCAAATGGATACTCCAAAACATGCATAAAACAACAATCATGTTTTACCCATTCCACTGCATCCTTTTTTTCATGTAATTCAACCTGTTGATTACCACAAAAAGGCTGAAGAATATGTGGAGACTGCTGGAAATAACAATCTTTTGAATCAGAAGACAATGTTGGATGAAATGAAACCCCTAGTGGCAAGCAATCCATATCTAACACTGATGTTGATTCACCATCATATTTATTTCCAAGCTAGTAGTTGATCACAGGCTGCAAATCTGAATTGAAACAACTTTCCATGTAATCAGCAAAAGGGTCATTAAAAGTATGAGAAGGTTGTTGGTCCTCTTCACTAATAACAATTTTCTCATGTAAAACAATGTCATTGTGAATGCAATTAGACTTCACTGCTTCCTTTGTTATCTCATGATTTACTTTCAACAATTCAAAGGAACAAAAACACAATGGAAGGCGGGTTTCATTTGCAAGTCCACTGCTTCCTCCATATTCAACATCATGCCTGGAGGATTTCTTATTTGAAACATTATAAACATTTTGCTTCAGCAATTCGAAAGAAGCAAAACACAATGGCAATGATCTTTCACTTGATTTAAAACCTCCTTCATTTTCTTCATTGTTGTCATATGCACATTTTTCAATTTCTTTGGATTTCTGAACACACTCATTTTCAGATTCATCCTAGACCAATGGTTGTAATTTTGAACTTATAAAACCTTCTATATAATAAGGAACAGGTTCATTAAACACATGAGAAGATTTCTGCAATTTCTTGTCAATTGTTTCCCATGAATCAGTGTGATTTTGCATCATCACACATTCCTCTACCTCAGTGATGATCTTTGAATTTTCTTTCAACAATTTAAACGAAGCAAAGCATAAAGGTAAATAATTTACTTCAGTTGATTTAGTACTTTATTCATATTCTTCTTTGTAACTGTGATATGTAGGCTGATTTCTCTCATTACACTGTTGAAAATGAACATTTTCTGATAGAGAACGTGCAACTAGTTGTTCTAGGAAGTCAACATCATTACCATCATCATATTCATCATATATAGGCAAATCAACAACTTCTACAATGTCATCTAATAAGGAAAGGCTTGGGACATCAACCTTCTCTTCAACAAGTTGATCTGCAAATTCATTTTCTTGACTGTCTACAAATGAATACATAAAACAATCAGTTTCTTGCTCATGATGACAAAGATCGGGATGTAAATTAGCTTCTTCTTTATGCACAATCTCATGTTCTTCTGCTACACCATCGTTCTTTGTATTAGCAACACTCTTTAAATTATGATTTTGAAAACTTTGACATGATTGAATATTGTCTTCCACTTCCTGAGCATTATTGAACATTTGTTGCAAAGATGTAGACTTCCTCTCCATCAGAAGAAAAGATAACTCTGATTGAAAGGTTGTTACATAATGGAGCATGGTAGCAACTTCAAGAGGTTAGAATTCTTTAGTCATTTTATAATAAAGACTAGCAAACCTCCTATTGAAATTTGATATGGTTTCATATTTCATTCTTTTCATGGCATAAAACTCTAAAAGGAGTAGATTCCATGACTTTCTCTCACCCCAAAATCTACGGAAAGCTTCCCTCAGTTCATCCCATGAGCTAATCGACTGGGGCTACAAATGTCTGAACCATGCTTTGACATCTCCTTGTAAAGACTGAGAAAAGGCCCTCATAGACACATCATCATGTTCAATCTCAAAAAGATCTATAAAATGCTCAAATATTTGAATATGTTTTTCAGTTGAATGTCCATCGAGCTCTCCATTAAACCTAGGAAGCTACTTATAATGTTTCAGAGGAAAGTCATGAAGGATGGAAGGCAATTTAAGAGGATTGTATATTTCTTGCATATTGGAGGGTACAAGATTAAGAACAGAAGGTACAAGCTCATCTTTGGTTTCACTAAGCTCACAAGAATGATCATGAACATCATATGGTTCAGAGTAAGGAGCTTGGTGAATATCAGCTATAAAAGAAGGAGGTATACGTATAGTTTGCAATGAAGGATATAAAAGGGTAGATATATGGGATTCATTTGAACACAGTAAGTGAGGAAATATTCTTTTGAAAAACTCATGAAAGGACAAGAAGATATTGATAACACAGAAAAGTACTTCTTGAACTAAACTTAAGCTCGAGTACATTATTTTCCCATACTGCTCTTACATATCTCTGTCAACAGGTCTCATTCTCCAGTGGAGTCTTTGAATCGCATTTGAAGATTGATTGGAGTCGCCATGAAAAATTTAGCTATGGATTCTTCTACCAGTGGAATCACGTTCAACTGAGTTTCTGATGTGCGGAGTCACCAGAGAAAAAATACATCCAATATGTTCCTAAGTGTCTATTTCTCTCAGACCTTAGAACTAAAACAATGTCGTTCTTCCCAGGGAAAATTTTAAAATTCGTCCCCGGCAACGGTACCAAAATGTTAGCACTCTATAAATCTGTTCAACTGATAAAAAGACGACGANGTAACTTTTTCAACCAACTTTTAGACCCAAAACTAGCCTTTTGGATCTGGAGAGGTCTCTCTTGGAAATGGCACGGTCTCCATGCAGGATATGACTTTGAAAACAATGGCTAGATTTAACACCTATGAGAAAATGGGTTATGGTTATATTGGTGCAGGAAGGTAAGACTTTGGCTATGGAGTCGGTTTGAGGAAGAGATGGGACAAATGACTCAGTGACTGGACTTGAGAGGATAAGGCTAGGCGAGAAACAACCTTCAGTGTAAAACCTTAATGCGTGGCAGGAGAAATTATAGGAAGTAACTCAGGAGCGTCGCTATGGACGAATTCGAAGTTAGCTTTAGAGGAAAATGTTTTGTCTAAGTGGCATGAACAAGGGTCGTTGTACAATGAATCCACAGGTTCAATAATTTGTTCCGAAATAGACACAAATTAATATGAAATAAAGATAACAGGAAATCACATACACAAATAAAGAAGCACAATACATCCAATTGTTACAACTAGAATCTTTTCATCGAGTCACAGGACCTTTGCATTAAATTTCTGTCAAAACTTCAGATTACATACAATAGTTGTTGTCTACCACATTTGACAAACAACCCTATTTACATAAAAGTGATCCCCTTATATAGGAATCTAATGTCACCCTTGGTTGTTAGGGTCGATCTACTCTCTCCTAGAATCATGGATCCATTTTCTTTGAAAGAGAACAATAACTTCAATGGATTCACTAAAAATAGAAAACCAGACTTTTCCAAATCATAATCGTAACCGAAATATTATTTACAGTCATCGATCATGATCCAAATTTGACCATATGGTTTTGATGAGCCATCATTTCACTGTTGGACACTCTGTCATCCTTGCATAGCAAGTCTGCTATGCAACAGTAACCTACAGCAAAAACGCAGCAGAATGTGCAGCAAACTGGTAAAATAGACGTTAAATATGACATCATATATCACTGATAAAAAACTATTTTTAGAAAATGAGAGAGGTTTTTGTATTTAATATCGTTATAAAGAAAAATGTCTCTTGGTTTCTTGAAATTCATCTCCAGTTGTCTAGAATACATTGTCACAAAAACATGTCTCGGACAGGAAATCATGAAAACTGAAAAATAGGGCTCAAATATTCCTTCGAATCTCCCAATCCCTGACACATTTTGTAAATATGAGAGAGGTTTTTATTATTTGGTTTGTATTTGATAAAAAAATCTCAAGGATTGTCAAAATTCCTCTTCATTTGGTCATAAATTTATCTTGAAGTTGACCACTAAACCAGTAATTTGGGCAGTGTGACCTGTAGCTTGTGCGCAGGAAAATCCACTGTGTGACAGCATCCTATGCGGGACATCCCACTGTGCAACAACATCCTTTACGTGAAAACCTTATTTTCACGACAACATCCTATGTGAGACATCCCACTACGCGACGAAATCCACTGCGCGACAACATCCTATGCACGACAACCTTCTTTGCATGACAACATCCTCTACACAACAACATCCTCTGCACAACGACATTCTCTATGCGACAACCTTATTTGCGTGAAAACATCCTCTGCGTGACAACATCCTCTATGCGACGACATTCTCTGTGCGACAACATCCTCTGCACAGTTCGTAGTGAATTTTGCAGTGCGCAATGAATTTTGCAGCACGCAATTGCAAATTGAAATGGGAATTAATAACTGATAAGATTCCTTTTGAAAATGGCCCTTGGATATGTTAGATGATTCCAGGAATAAAAACAACATGGGTGATGACAGGCATGAATTTTCAAATTGTTGACAAACCTCTAACCATAGCCATGAAAATCATGGTGCTAACACGTGATATGCCAAAGTTTGAGGGATTAACTGAGATAACTTATTTTGTCAATGAATTTAATATGCAGATACCTGAACAACAAAAAATGTTAGCATTAGATGTTTCATTGAGAGAAATTCCATCAAGATGGTGGGCAACCCATAAGGAAGGGATAGAGGATTGGCAACATTGTAAAAGGCTGATGCAGATTAGGTTTGGAATAGAATACATTATGCACAAATATAGAGGGATGAGTGATACAAAGGATCATATACGCGATGTATTACAACTTGGAGGCATGTGCTGAAGAAGGAATGGACACACAGGTTCATAGTATAATTGAACCTGTCGCAGAGTCCAAATGGATAAGTCCAATGGTGCTTCAAGATAAGAAAACAGGGGTATTTGAATTTGTGTAGACCTAAGGAAGTTGAATGATGTTTGTTTGCATGACCTGTTTCCAACCCCCTTTACAGATTTAGAATTATAAAATGTAGGAGGGAAGGAGGCCTACTCGTTCACCGATGGGTTTTCAAGATACCATCAGATAAATATTGCTTCTGAAGATAAACATAAGACACCATTTTTTATAGAATGGGGAAGCTATCAGTACACAGTGATGTCATTTGGGTTAAAGAATGCACATGTTGTGTTTTATAGAGTAGTTGTTACAGCCTTTAAGGAGTTTATTCATAAGTTTCTTGAAGTTTACTTAGATGATTGGATTGTATTTATCCTATTGAAAGATCACATAGAAACTCTAAGGTTGATGCTTGATAGACGTAGACAATATCATATTTCATTAAAATTGAATAAATATATTTTTTACGCACCATTTGGGATATTGTTATGTCATGTGGTATGCAAGCAGGGCTTGTTAGCTGATCCTACCAAGATAGTAGTAATTGTTAATTTTCCACCGCCTGAATCAGTGAGACAATTGAGAACAGTGTTGGGTCATACTGTATATTCCAGGAAATTTATTAAAGGTTATGCACAGATTATAGCTTCAATGGAGAATTTATTGAAGAAAGAAGCTAAGTTTCAGTGGAATGAAGATTGTCAAAAGGGTCTGGATGTATTGAAACAAAAGTTAGTCATTGTGTCCGTTCTGGTGTTCTCTAATTGGCAGAAAGAGTTTCACATTCATGTGGATGCATCATCAATAACGCTTGGTCCAGTGTTAGCCCAGCCAGGACAGGGAGAGTTAGATCATCCAATTTCTTTCGCTAGCATGAAGTTATCGACTACTGAGAAGAATTACATGACAATAGAAAGGGAGGGTTTGGCAATGTTTTATGCTTGCAAAAGTTCAGACACTATTTGTTGGGGTCTTATTTCAAGATGTATACAGACCACTCTTCACTCAAATATCTAGTGAACAAGCCATCCTTGGGGAGGAGAATATGTCGCTGGTTATTGTTGTTCCAGGAGTATGATTTCGAAGTTATTGTGAAGTCATGGAAACTGAATGTGGGACCAGAACATTTGTCGCGGATATTGACAGGAGAATGCATAGGGAACCTAGATGATAGTTAGATGCACATTTATTCTCAGTTCAAATGGTAGATGACCATTTTGCATAAATTGTCTAATATTTGAGCATAGGAATGGCCCCATCCGATATGAAAATTGCACAAAAGAAGCAGCAAACTATCAGTTGATCACAGTAAATTCATATAAGTTGGGTATCAGTGGGATATTGTGACATTGTGTGTTAGAGCATGAGAGACCTACGATCCTCATAGAGGCGCATGATGGAATTGCAAGAGGTCATTATGCAGGAAAGGAAATAGTGTAGAAGATCTTGTGTGCAGGGATATGGTGGCCCACCCTCCATAAAGACACGAAGGAATGTTTTCAAAGTTGGACATTTTCCAGAGAGTCGGAAGAACGTCATGAAGGGATGAGATTCCTTTGAATCTGAAAGTTACCTTGCAGGCATTTGAAAAATGGGCAGTGGATTTTTTCAGACCAATTAATCCACCAACGCGAAGAATAAAAGCTAGGTACATAATTACCACTACATACTACTTCACAAGATGGGAAGAGGCAGAACCAGTTATAGATTCCGGAATAGAGACAGTTGTGTGGTTGTTGTTTGAGAACATAGTTACAAGGTTTGGGTGTCCTAAAGTACTTATGAGTGATCAGGGGACTCACTTTTTGAACAAGACAATTGCATCATTAACATAAGAGTTCCAGATACAGCATCTAAAGAGCACTCCATCTCACCTGTAAGCTAATGGAACTATGGAGGCCTTCATTAAGATAGTGGAGAATGCATTGATCAAGGTTTGCAATGTAAACCAGGATGATTGGGACTTAAGAATCCTTGCAGTGTTATGGGATTATAAAACTACATACAAGAAGTTGACATAAAAGACACCCTTGATTATCATATGGCTAGGAAGCAGTCATGCCCATGGAGTTTCTTGTACCGAGTATGTGCATTGTTGCGATAATAGACATTACAAATTCCAACGCAGTATAAGAAATACTATCACAGTTACTAGTGTTAGAGGAAGATCGATTTATTGTAAGGTTCCATCAACAAGTACATAAGGCATGTGAAAAGGCATGGCATGATAGACACATCAAGCAGAAGAAGTTCCAGGCAAGAGATCTAATACTTCTCTATGATAGTAATTTCTTACAGCACTCTGAAAAGTTTAGGACGCACTTTCCAGGGCCATACGTGATCAGATATGTAACTGACACAGGTGTTGTTTAGTTAGAATAGTTGGATGGACAAGTCATGGAAGGACTAGTGAATGGGAATCGTTTGAAACTGTATAGGGATGTTCGTCCTTCCACACATTAGAGGATCTATGCATATTAACGTGTATCAAAATGTACTATAGCAATAAAAGGAAGAAAAAGAAAGTAAAACATGAAAAAGCAAGAAAAGGGTTAAGGGAAGAGGTCAAAATTTGAGGAGCCGGAGAATTTTAGGTTAGCGGGTAAAGAGGAAAAGTAGGAAATTCTCGTAGATGAGAGAAAAACTAAGTATAAGGAAGAGATCACGCAAAAGAAAGAGATTGCGTAGAACGAAGAAATCACGCAAAAGAAAAAGATTGTGCAGAAGGAAGAGATTGTACAAAAGAAAGAGATTGTGCAGAAGGAAGAGATCGCATAGAGAGGCGATGTTGCACAGATGACAGCTAAGAGCATTTAAGACACTCCATGATGGCACATGCAATAAATAGTTACCATGTCAGTGAAGTAATCGCACCGCATAACATTAAATGCATAAGATCATGATGTATTGTAGAATCAAATGGAGAATTTTCCAAAGGTATGGAATACTAGAGCATTAAAGCAGAAAATTAATGTCAACCACTAGTGGAATAGACGGGAAGTTTAGGTGAAAAGGGAAGCTACAACTGGAAATGTGGTATAAAAGCACGCAAAGGGCCAATGAGGGAATATTATTGTCAGATAGAGTTTTCATACATAGCCAAGTTTCAGATTCAGAGATATAGATCCTAATTTACATAGCTGAGTTTTAGGACAGAGTTACAGAGCACCAGTCACAGAAGATGATGGCACCACTAAAAGCAACAGGAGTGTCATCTCACAACGTCATCAGTAGTTGAGGAAACATAGGAGGCCTCGTCCTCATAATAAATATTCCACAGAGATTATATCCCACTAATAAATACATTAGTAAAATAAGTCTATTTATAGAAGGATGCAAAGTACCTGCTAGTGGAACCACTGATTCCAAAGGGAGTCATTGTAGAAGGGGATATGCTAGGTATGATACCTGCATTAAAGTATGCAGACCATGACATCACCAATGAAACAAAGTTTCTAGAGATATTACACATAAATTTATTCATAAAGTCCATTATATCCAAGACTCATATGATATTCATCAAGTCGCAGGTGTGGTCTAGGGGGTTGCAGAATGCAGGACTTCTAAACTTGTTCGATATACCGCATTTTGGACGGATCCAGGAGATCAATGCATGTGTAATAATGTTGCTCAGTTGTGTACATGGGGTACACATGTGGCTTGGAATACCAATGTCCATTGATATTGATATAATAGTGTGCATTACAGGTCTTCCATCGCAGGGGGAGGACCCACATCATTTGTTTTACAAGAAGAATGAAAAGAATCTCTCTGAGAGCATGAAAGAAAAATTCCATATATTCCATGGATAGTGTGGATTGGATGTCGCAAGCATATGTGACCCAATGGTAAAGTTTACGAAACAATCCTCAGGTTGTAATCTATTAATGAAGTGCAGAAAAGATCAAATTCTAGCAATGGTCATAGCGACAGCAGAATGATATGTCAAGGGTGTTAGGATGAACTAGGAAACGTTTTTGTTAAATCAATTTTTAATCTATTGTGAGGAAGCGCAAGACAAGGGGATCGAGATCCACTACTCTTGGTTACTCATTCTAATTATCTTGGAGAGAGCCAGATGAAAGTCATTTTTTGGGAGTCACGAAGAAGCATTACTTAGTCGCGCGGTATCATAACCTTTGGTACACGACACATAAGGTGAAGTAGATGGAAAGTAAAGTTGCATTCTATATTTATAAGGAAACTATCATAGACAACATCCAAAGGACATTGCACATACCCCCTCAAGTGTTCGAGGCATACAAGGTAGTGGCACGCTTAAAGGTAGGGTGTCACCACATGTACATACAAACAAAGAAGGATCTAGACCAACAATGGATGCCAACACAATACAGGCTAATGAAAGAGGAGATGGGCCATATTATGGTCGATTGGGATGATGAGTAGAATATTCCACCCGCAAAGACAGAACCATCAGAGAAGCAAAATCCAAAAATACACAAGGTTGATGAGGATGGAGAAGAAGAAAATGACCAGGATAGAGGACATAATCCCATGAGGGCCCTTATAACTAATTTTGATATCTCTAGTATTTTGAAGGGAGTCTTAGGCCCCTCTTGGGCAAGGCATACCTACTCTAATGAGGGAGGCCTCTTTTCAGCTACTGTATCATGTTTGTGTACATTTGGAATTTGTTTCTTCATTTTGGTGTGCTATGTGATTGTTAGTTGGCCCTAGTATTTGGTTTTATATATCAAGTCTTAAGTCATCGTGGAGTAATACGATCCTCTTTGCATGTCTCATCATTTTCTAAAGTTACCACCGCATTTTGAGTCTTTACCGAAGTAGCCTTCTAAAAGGAAAAAAATTTAATAGATGTGGTACATATATCTCCACATCCCAGACTTGTGATTATCCAATTATGAGTATTGATTCAAGTACGAATGATACAGAGAGTCCCTTGACTCCTATACCTTATGTTGTTAGTGGGATGCCTTCAACTCCTTCAGTTGAGATGGTTGTATTGCTAGAGGTTCCCATCCTTACTCCTACCTAGCCTGTGGTTTCTACTTGACCCATACAAATGAACCCTTTCAAGTCTCTTTTTGGTACGTCGAGATACAATTCTCAGTCCATACCTTTGATCTCTAACGCTTTTAATTTTTGTATGCCCAATATGACATCGCAAATTTCATCCTCCATTCCAACGACCAATGAAAATCCTACTTTTGGACCTGGGGGCATCTCTCCTCCAAATGCTCCTCTCTCATTTGGTGGAATTCATATTCCCCAAATGAATACTATGGTTGGAGGCTAGCCTCCTTTTTCTACCAGGTCTATTCCTATTCTCAATGCTCCTATATGGAGTACTCAATCGGGCGGACAAGTCACTTCTTATATTCCACCCTTTCCCCCTTCTTCCTCCATGTTGATTTCGACAAACACTTTTGTTATGAAAAATCCACCTCTATCCTCTTGAGTTCCACCTGGAGGGAGTCAGTTTGACGCTATGGGCACCCCCTATCTCTGAGCTCCTCTAGTTGTGGGCAATGTTTATAACCCTCATTATGCTGACCCTGCAGGTATGATTCCCATACAACCTTTTATGAATCATTTTGGAGGGGTATGTTACCCTACCGGATAGGGCCATGGTGTATACCAAAACCCCGGATGGCCTACAATCCCTCAACACCAATATTTCCCGAGAGCATGGGCTCATATGACGCAACCCTAGCTCCCTTTTCTGGCCACGCTTAATCTACCAGATTTTTCAATATTAATGAATGACCCGGTGTGTCATGACTAGTCATGGCCCCCCGTCCCCACCAAGATTCCTTCAGACATTCCAAAATTTGAGGTAAATACTGGCGAGGATTCATGTGATCATGTCACTATTTTTCATCTTTGGTGTTCATCCAATTCCCTTAACAACGATTCTATTTGTTTGAGGCTATTCCAATGCACCCTCATGGGGGTTGCTGCAAAATGGTATATTGAGATACCAGGGGGAATGTACGAAAACTTTAATCTAATGGTTTTGGTATTTCTCAACCACTTCCAGTTGTCGGTTCAATATTATTTCGACATAGAACTCTTGTCGGACTTTCTCCAAGATAAGGCCACACATATATTGGACCATATCCAAGAGTGGCGTAGATGGAAGAGGTTGATTAAAGCCTACATTCCTCCATATTTTATGTTGGAGTGGTTCATTAAGTCCTGATTGCCTTATATTTCGAAGGATGTTTCTACATCTGGAGTAACATTTGAGGAAGAAGTTATTTTCAAATCCCAACAACTGGACCTCATATATGCTCAATATGGGATGTTGTATGAAATTATTCCTGGCATGTTGCGGTCAAATTATGACCCTAGAAAAAATCATGGGCCTCATTTCAATGGCATCATAGACTCTACAAATGCTAAGTCTATAGAATTGGTGATGAACCAGTTGAAGGATTTGTATCTAAGCCATCTTGTAGTAGGACAAGCTTCGGCTCCGTTCTCCACTCCCACTCAGTTGGAGGATGTGCATTATCTACATTCGTCGACCAACCGAAATGGTAACCATCAACCAGGAGGGAATAGAAGGAAATAAAGAGGTAATAATCATAATGGTGGGGAAAATAATAACAAATCCAAGGATGACACTAACAATGATATATCAAACAATAATTTTGGTGATGGAAAGAAACAAAAATAGAAGGTGAAGTTTCCTTGTTCTAACAACCCCGGCCATCAACCCCACGGTCGGGTCAATGCTACTACACGGAAAAACACTTCTGGAACACATTATGCATTATAATGAACTTAAAACACTTAATTATAGTTAAACACATAATTACTGCTAGCATTTCAGAGTTAATGGAAATAACAATAATTCATATGCACAACAAAATACGTGATAACATTGCAAGAATCACAAGTATGCAATTTACTTAATTACAGAATTACAAAACATAGTGACACTTATCTTTGAAACTTTCACACACCACCAACTGTGTGTAGACCTTCCACGAACCTCCCAACCTTAGACCACACTGCTCATCACTCTCAGCAGTAGGTCACCCCCGAGCTGGGACTAAGCTCCACCGGGTAAGGAATCCTAGGCTAGGTAAGGTTTACAAGAAGAATACACGTAAAAGAAGGAGGATTCTCTCCCAAGAACCACTTATGCCCACTGCCCATAGACTCTCCTTCCCCACATGCATGTCCCACCCCAGGAGTATACACCTTCTCTATCACCTAGATAGTCCTTTGGCTACTAACCTCCCTTGCCTTGGGCTTCAGCAACAGACCGGACCAGAAATATCTAAGCTCTGTGGCTGCTACAGGGTTCCTTCTAGGAGCTATCTCCTTCCTCTGTGCACTCTCTCACCTGGAGAGAGTCGCTCATAGGCTTGGTAAAACCTTCCTATTCAACAACAATCACCTCCCTCACCTGGAGAGAGGTTACACACAGGTCATACAACCAGTTTCCTTAATCTCATTCGTACAAAGTAGAAAAACAATAAGGCTCAGCAACGAACATACAACAACAGCAAACCACACCCAACCAAGAACTGTGTGGCCGCCACAGTCAACTGGGACAATAAACATGGGTTTCCCAAACAGATGATAGACAGATGCTTCAACCCAACCAAGCTCAACAATTATGGGACATTCGGTTTTCCCAACCATCCATATAGAACAGACTCACAGTTCTGGGCTTCGGGGATGCATGATAATAAATCCACGTGAAGGTCGAACACAGACTCGACGGTTTTGACAGAGGGTGTATTGGCTCCTCCAGAAATCAACACAGGCCTTTTTGGTTTCAGCGTTGCATGAGAGTATTCTTGCAGAGGTCATACGAGATTCCCAGTTCAGACAATCGACGGTAGAATGGAGGAGGAACCCCCATCATGGCTCAACTCAACAGTTTTAACTGCATGCGCTTGGGTTGACACTTGTCACCCATGAGGCTCATTCCTTCCCATTTGTAAGTCACTCGTCCTTCCAAAGAACTTAGGATAAAACATCACATTTACATAGCTTTGTAATAGTAATAATTTAATATTATTCTCAAGGGTTTAATCCCCCTCAGCTTAGCCCCTCTTCCAACCTCTCAGCCCCCTCTCCCTTACCCAGGCTTTGTGTATGCTTAGTCCCCCATCACTCATTCATCGTGGTCGGTCCGCATGCAGAGATGTTTTGTACTAATACTATGCATAATTACATTTACAAAAAAAAATCAGGCTCCTGGCCTTCAACACTTAGGCTCCCTGGCCTAATAACACATAATCCCACTAGCTTATATGACTTGGCTCACCAGCCTATAAAACATAATTACAATTCATAATGCAAGATTTATACTTCATAGACATGATTTATAATAGGGCTCGGCCTTGGGGACATTACAATTGTAATCTGTGTAAAGATGATCACCTTACCCACCTATGCCCCAAAATCGAGGAAGGCTCGAAGATCTTATCACAATCTCTTGATGTGTTGACCAATTTGTTTTTACATAATCAACACATGGATTTGGGGTCCTTCTATTAGCACTAAGATTCACACTTAGACTTTTGTAAGTATAAGCCCAGTACCCATCAGAATTTGAAGGATAAATGTTTATAAATGTGGCAAATGGATAGAAAACTCAATAAATGATGTATATCACAGATAACTCCACACAATAAACACCAACAAACAAGGCCTTGAATAACTTCATATCAGGACTTAATTGATGAAGTGAATAGATGGAAGACTTGACAATAAATGTGTAATATGCATATCATATACGTCAGGTAACACTAACACACATATGAAGAAAACTCTCTGAAATAAGAACCTCTTAAAATCAAAGAGAAAAAAACTCTGATACACTTGCAAACAACATCACAATAGATCCTTTATTGTAATAAAGATACAATTATCCATATGAATCATTCAACGGACTATTATCAAAGTAAGATAGCAAAAGATGATAAAGAAGGAAGATTGATTTCCATTATTCGAAGTGTCTTAGATCGGGTCGATACATTAGGAGAAACTCTCTTTTACAAAGACAATATCAAAAAAGGAGTTCCCTCTCACACCATTTGAACCTATCCTCGGTCTTACAATGCTCTTTAAATAGCCTAAACTATCATTTCCATCTTTACAATTCGCATTCAAACTTTCTCATAGGATCCCTATGCCTAAGGGAAATGTGGAAATAAGTGTACAACAAAAAAGAAACAAATTGCTAATAAAAAGGAAGATGTTGGCAACATATGCAACATTCTTTATTGGCTGATGATGTGTACATAAGAGTGGATATTATTGAGACAGGTGGCCTCCCAAAATGAAACTAACCCTCAGAGTGTTGGTACGCATCCATCTTTACATATGGAAGTTTTCTTTCCCTCCAAAATTCTCCAAAAATTGAGTTCGCAATGCAGTGTTGCAAACTATCGTGAAACAGCCAGTTCGCAGCAACTTTCTTGTAGTGGTATGTTTCACTTTACCAAATTTTTAACATCTCAAAATTATATCAGGTGTCTAGATATGCTGAAAAAACTTCATTATCTTTATATATAACTAAAGGAAAACACCACAATTACTGATCATGGTTTAAAACTCATAGATATCACCAAAAATATTGTAAAATGCATGAAACAAAAATTGTGACCAAAATTGATGTTGGTTATGGAGGATCAATGTCTTTATCTTTATCTTTTAGTTATGGAGCTCCTCCTAGTAGCAACCTTGGTGAGCATGTCTAGGTTTTTTTTTTCCAATTCTTCTTTGAAAGGTTGTGGCTCTGCCTTCAATTTTATGATTTTAGCTTGATGGGATTTGTTCTGCCTATAGATATTCTTGATTTTTCTATGAAGGGGCGGGAATATTTTAGCCAAAAACATGGCCTTATCAATGGTCTCATGGTACATGCCTAACATCTCCTTAAGATTCTTCCTGGAACCCAAGTCTTCATTTTTCAACTTATCAACTTCAGATCTTGCTTTCTTGAGTTGCCTCTTGAGCCTCTTAAAGGTGTGATTACTTTCATGTTGAGGAGTAGTGATATCAAAAACTTCAATAGGTTGCTTAGACGATTTAGATTTACCTTTTTTTTTGGTTGATTTCTCTGTTGCATCATCCTTCACATTGATATTTTTCTTGGTTGTTTCTCTAGTAAAATGCCTCCTAGGTTTAACCTTATCTATAGCAATGGGTGGAGAAAAACCATTTTTTTCCCTTTTAAGCCTCTTGGTTTGCTTGAGGGAACCTCCATAGGGATAGGATATGCCATGGGTGAAACTTCTCTATATGGAGGTTGTGAAGGACCTCCTCATCTTGCTTCATTAGTGCCTTTTTCATCTTTATCATTCATATTACCCCCTCTCTTCTTCCTGGCCTCTGAATACACATCCCTCTCAACAGAAGTAGGACTTTGTCTCTTAGACTGTGGAGTGGGGGAAACATCTAAATGAAATTGTGATGAAGTAAATAATTTTTCCCAATAAGTGTTTATCTTCCTCAACTCCTCCATTACTAACATCTTAATAAGTCCAGAGTGAAAACAATTGGTGTCTACTTCCTTTGACTTGGCTTAAGCTATGTCAGACATCTTACCAATGCTTCTAAAAAGATAAAATGGAAGGTTCATGGCTTCTTTTCCTGTGAAGTGTAACAACATCCTAATGTGGTATTGGTACACCATGTTAAATCTCCCCTCACATGTGAAGTATCTCTGGATAAACCTCAATATATTATCAAAACATTCATGCATGTGGCTTCTAGGTACCCCTTTGGACAAGTTTTCCTCCTGATACTCTAGCTTAAGGAATTCCTTTAGGATTAATTTAATGCCATAGCTTTGAACCATTTCTCTCCATTGTTTGGTATCTCTATTGCAACAGAGATGGAATCCTATGAAACATCAAAATATATCCTCCCTACTTTGGTTTTAGTCCCATTAAATTGAGTGCAAACTCATTGGCCACCTTTGGATGCCCCCTCTGCATCTTTTGACAAAAATTTATACAACCTACCCTATGAAAGGATTCTTTGAACAAAGGTTCATATTTAAGGAGTTGCAAATTATAAGGATCTGTCCTCACAATATCCTCTCCCTTATGATCCTTCTTTTGTTGTTGACTATCCATATCTATTGCTGGAAGAATGCTTTATGTAAATTTTATGACAACTAGGTGTGTAAAAACAAAATGTTCGGGAATTTAAGGTTTTAATGACAGAATTGTTTTCATAAGGCTCACATTGTCCAAGTCCTTATACACATTGAGTTATGATATGGAGAACACTTCAAATAGGAGGTATGAGTTAACAGCAACTGATATTTATTATAAAAGGAAGTCAAGTGACAATTCTCTGCTAAAACAAGGTTTTCATCAAAATAAAAAATTAGTTGGAAGCATTAATGATGTATGCAATTTCAGGTTAGGTTCTACAAATGATTTGACCACAAACTTCATGTTTGATTGTGGTCTCCTTCAATGG